>JACEFZ010002809.1:347500-545841 GCA_014155875.1 Cepaea nemoralis | reverse complement strand
ATTACGTTAGCTGAATTCCTGAATTCCTGAATTTACTATAATGACGTCATAATTACGCCGCAGCCATTGCTGCACTAAAACGACACAGTGCACACGGGGGACAGCATGTTATTTTGACGTCATCTATTCAATGACATCACAATGGAAATCCCCGGTCTTCAACACATATCGCGAGGACCAACTCTAAGGACTGGGGATATGGTCCTCATTTCCCTACACGGAATAACGGCGATACGCTAATAGTCAATGCTCACCGGAAAACTGTGACTAACACATTCCGTCCAGTTCAAAACGACACATAGCTGCTGTGCTATGACCTTACATGAAGTGGGCTGCCATATCCAACTCCATCCTTGGGTAGATTATACGCAACAGATCGTTAATGCTGCATTAAGACTATGAGTGATGTAATAACACAATAGTTAAAAAAAAAAAAATAAAAAGAGAACATTATAGTAGGAGTTGTGTACACATTTATATTATGCACTACTTGGGAAAACACAAACTTTTTTCCCGCCATTATATTTAGGCAACAGGTGGGATGTGTAATGGGAGACATGGAGAGAAACAATGTGGGGGCCCCTCGATTATCAAGAATATAGTTATAGATAATATATATATATATATAGCTTAGAAATATAATATATATATATAATAGTAGATCTATATATATACTATATATATATGGTATAAAAACCTTACTGATGATTTCAATATCAATTTTGTTGATGTATTTTACGTGTATATTTTTGTTGAAAATATGGATAACAGGATTTTGCCATGTGGCAGAAGTATAGAACATGTGGAACTGATTCGCACATGCAGCAATATTACTCGGGCGATTTATAGTCCAACATACATGGCATACCCTTGACTCACCGCCACGGCCGAACTACAACGACACTGACGGTCATAAGTTCAAAAGCAAATACCATGTGGGTGGGACATCAGAATTTAGGAGAGTACATAACTCAACAAGGGATAACCTAGAGTACATCTAAAGCCCAACTGCCTGGAAATATCTCAGCCCCCTTCTTGCCTGCTGGCCTTCTTCTTATCTTTTAGCTCCGTATAATTCTGTGGTATACCCAACGACTTCGTGGTGACAATTGAGTGCTTTAGGCCTAATCATTGCGGTGGTGAGTAGGTTAAAATTAAATTGTTGGCCTTTTCCTTATTAGCTAGGGAAACATCCTGGTGCCCAGACTTCCTAACCATGGTGTTAGGAAGGCACTACAGTAATTATTATATATGAGTCCTTCCAGTTTTACAACCATGTACATTTTGTAATGCCCTTTTTTCAAACAAGATTTGTCCTTGTGTTTTATCCACTGGGACCATGTGGTCTTAGAATTGTCCACTTCTGGACCCTTTTTCCACATTGTATCATCATAGTCATACAATGTATAGCAAGTGATAATCTATTGGCCTTTGTCTTTTGCTACCGAAAGCAGAGTGGAACTATGGTATGTTCCTAATTCTGCAATCTACACTAACAACAGACACCAACACCAGCCCTCAGACACATTGCTATTGTCAAGACAACTAGGAGTCTGCAAATGTTTGTTTTTATTTAAGGAGCCGCGCTGTGCGATACTCCCGAACTCCTGACTGATGCCGGTTACCGAACTTACAGCCACCAACTAGTGAGACGGAACCGTGAATCCAAATTAGCATCGTCACCTTTCAAATGAAAGGGTCGACTCCGACCATAATCCAAACGAAAGCCAGCACTATTTCCTAACGAGATCAGATTGTCCTCAGGTGACCCTGTGTCGACATGTTGTCTGGTGTGTCACTGTCTGGATGGTGTGAATGTGATATGCTATCTAGCTAAGCATCAGAAACTGAGTTTTTGTTTTTTGGTACCTTTAACATGAAATTTTATTTTCTAGTTCACCATTGGACCACAATTTTCAGTATCTCTTTATTATTAAAGAGTATTATTATTGTTTTATACTTGCACCACGTACTCACTCGTGATCATTTTGAACGCAAGGTGTGCGCTGAGTGCGTGAAAGTATTTACACAGGGGCTATATCATTACGAAGGATCACCGACAGATAAACCAAATAGACGGATGTCGTGTTAGGTCTAAACGGGCTGGAATACACTAGTGTTCTTCACCTTCCTGCCTTTGTCTACCAAGTGAAATCCCAGTCTCTCGATCGGAACCATCCCTTTAGACATTCTTGTAACGAGCCTAATTTCTAGACTGGTCGGCAAACTCTTGGATAGCGATTTCTGTCTGGTTCCATAGAAATACCCTAACGGTCGGTGCAAACTGGATGCTCGTCCGGATCTACCCAGCTAATTATAAATTTCTAATAAATTGTGTATTCGTCACAATTTATTTTTATCTCATCTCAGTAAAGGGTAGAGAGTTTTAGGAACAACTGTGTAATTAGTTGTTCCATTCGATTGAGAGAGTGCAAGTGTGTTTTGTATCCTTGTTTTGTACAAACCAGTTTGTGTATGTATAATAAGATTTGTAAATTATTGCAATTGTATTAGTTATAAACTTGAATTGGGAAGTAGTATAATAGTGATTATAGAATGTAGTCCACTGATCACTCACCCCCTCTCAGTCAAAACTCATCCATGAGTTCATCAGCAGATTTGCATCAGCCGCGCTAGCTATGGGTTATCGGGGGCCCGAAGGCAGCCAAATAATGTTCTGATAGGAGAGGAGTTAAGGAAAGAGAACAGGGAAGATAAAATAACGTAGGCATGGAACTCGAGCTTAAGAAACTGGAAGCAGACGACAGAGCTTAAGAAAATCGAGGCTGGAAAGAACGTAGGTAGTTACAGGAAACGAAAAAAATCCGACAGCAAGAGTTGAGGATGAAAAGAGCTAGAAAAACCCGCTCTATAGCACCTGTTCTAAAACGTCAGCGCTCACGCAACCCGCTTGAAACCCAGCTACATTCCGACTTCCTCATGTGGGTCCTATGGAGTTTTCCTTTGATGGGCCGTTCGAGGAAACTCCGGAACAATTGGATTTACCATCAGAATTCGAGAAATTAGCTGAGATCATTTGGGTTGGCTAGGGAACACTGGACCTTGAAGCTTTCTCTCGCGGACTGAGGGTGACCCAGCATATGTATTCTTTCGGGCTATACCTCTCGGCCATGAAAATTCTTATGAAAGGTTGAAATACGGCTTTATTGAAGAGATAAAGGAATTAACCTCAGCGACTTACCAGCGGAATTCCGAACCGGGCAAGACGTTCTGAAGGGTGAGTCATTCTCACAATGTCACACCGTCTGCAGGTTTATCATCTCTGTAATATGAGACATTGGGAGAGTATGAACCTCCCCTTGCGGGCTTTGGGAGATGGTTTTTGTGTTAGGCAGCTGATTAACTGTATGGTCGAGCCGAATGGAACTTTTCATCACTTGAACACGGGCACAACCCTGGAGGAAATGATAGTCCCCTTTGGCTAAAAGATTCTGACTGCCCATGGGAACTCGTCCCAACACAACCCTCCCAACCTCAACGAACCACCTCCCAAGTCAGGGCCAAACCCCTAGCGATATACCCCAGCAGACCAGAGGGCAACCCCAGAGCACAGCATACTAAAAACACCACATCTGGGCTAGAAACCATTCTGCACGAATTCTCATAAGACATTCCCTACAGTTACGGCAGACCTGCAAGTGGCAGAGCAAAACCCGAGTGCGGCTTGCTTCTCGATAGGGAGGAAAACCACTACAACTACCCCGCCTCCCGAAATGAAGGACATCCGAGCGGTAGAGACAGATCACTGTCAATGACTTTTGGTCGAGTGTCTCATGATACGGGTTTTAACGTATGAGGCCAAATCAGCATCGCACTTAAGTAAAACGGTCAGTTGTACGCAAGACAAAGGGTTGAAGTTATGGATGCGGACAATAAAGGTTCGATTACCCCTAACTTTACCAATTAGCCAAGTGTTTTATTAACTCTAGATTTGTTAGGAACTATATCGGCAGCCGTGATGACTGACCGCTATCTATGGCATACATACTGGGACAGTACATTTTTTTATTTAGGGGAACATCCACATCCCTGATAGTAGGGAGTGCACTGACCCATGTCCCAACTCTAACACCTGCGCTGTAACACTTCCTGTGCTAGGAAGACGCCCCGAGAGAACATTTGTCTTCCTCTAAACGGTCGCGTAGCGGTAGGGTGACAAAGTGGTACTCTTAAAGACCTGAGTGGACTAATAAGAGACTGAGTGCAAAGGAGCCATTCCTCCATAATGGAGGAAAGTGTCCAACACCAAATAATAATTCTTCATGAAAGGATAAGATGAAAATCTACCACATTAAGTGCTCCGCAAATAGTATGAAGAGCAAAAGAAAGCCAGTCATTTGGTACTCTAAAATGTTGTTTCGAAAAGTAGGAGGAGGGAAGAACCTCTAGCGATTCCCTACCCACCTCTGACTGAGCTTCACTCAACTTACCTGGAGAAACGCCAGATCATACCAAAGTACCAGCCAGCCCCGGAGTCGAAAGAGAAGGTCCTAAGAGATCCTTCTCTAGAGGGGGACAAGGGGTTCAATATACAAATGGTGAGAATACATAGTCGCTCTCACTAGGCTCATCTACTCTAAAAATTCGCTGAGCCGTACTTTTCATTAGGGGCGCATATTGACGAGATTAGTCTAGATCATTATGCGAATACCACCAATATTAAGTTGTAGCTGGAATTCCTTTTACATTCTGGATCAGTACAGCAGGCCAATTAACTAATAATGACGGCATACTGACGACGCGAACATTTTTTGGCACCAAAACTACACAGTCCATTGGGGACAAGCATTAGTTTCCCGTCCTCCTATTCAAGACAATCACAGGGAAATCCCCTGTCTATCAACACATTATCGCTAGTGACCAATTTCTAAGGACTGGGGATATAGGTTCCGTCACGTCCCTAAGCACGGGAAGACGTGCGCTACCTAAATAGTACTGCTGATGCACACGGAAAACACAACTTTCCCGAACCATGTATATTTATGAACGTGAGTTGTTAATGGGAGGACATTGAGAGAAACATGTGGGAGCCTAATGTAAAGATATTTATAGATAGTATATATTACTTATATATAAGATATATATATATGTATATATCGATATATAGATATATTATATATATTATATATAATATATGTTATAAACCTTACTGAGTATTTTCTATATGCTTTTGTGAATGTATTTACGTGTATACTTTTGTTGAAATATGATAACATGATTTGCCATGTGGGCAGAAGTAGAAGAGACATGTGGAACATGATTCTCACATGCCAGCAATATTACTAGGCGATATATATTCAAACATAAATTTGCTTACCCCTGATTCACCGCCATGCCGAACTACATGACACTGACGGTCATAAGTTCAAAGCAAATACCATGTGGTGAGGAATCAGAATTTGGGGAGTAAATAACTCAACAAGGGATAACTGAGACATCCTAAAGCCCAATGCCTGGAATATCTCAGCCCCGTGCTTGCCTGCTGGCCTTCTTCTTATCTTTTAGCTCGTCATTCTGTGGGGTATACCTCCACGATTTCATGGCGACACTTGATTGCTTTATGCCTAATGACTGATGTGGGATTAGGTTGAATTAATTTGGCCCTTCCTTAGCTATCTAGGGAAACATCCTGGCTGCCCAGGACTTCCTCACCATGGTGTTAAGGAATACACCAGTAATTATTGCATATGATTCACTTCAAGTTTTTAAAACCATGTACATTTTGTAATGTTTTTTTTCAAACAAAGATTTGTCTACATGTTCTATTCCAATGGACCATGTGGTCTTAGAATGTGTCCAACTTCTGGACCCTTTTCACCTTGTATCATCATGTCATACAAGGTATAGCCAAGCTGATAAGAACTATTGGCCTTTGCTTTGATACAGAATAGCAGAGAGGAATTGTTTTATTCCTGTTCTGCATCTGACACATACACAACAGACACACAACACCAACACTCAGACACATTGCTATTGTCAAGACACTAAAGAGTCTGCAACTGTTTGGTTTGATTTAAGGAGCCTCGCTGCTGATACTGCTGACACCTAACCGGTCCGGTTACTGAAACTTTGAGCCACCAACTAGTGGAGACGGAACCTGGAATCCGGAGGAGCATCGTACACCTGTCGAATGCCAGGGTCGACTCCAAGACATAATCCAAACGAAAGCCAGCACTACTCCTAAACGAGATCAGATTATCTCAGGTGACTCTGTGTCTACATGTGTTCTGAGTGTGTCACTGTCTGGATGGTGTGAATGATGACATGCTATCTGTCTAAGCATCAGAAAACTATTTTATTTTTGTACCTGTAACATAAATGTACTATCATAGTTCACCAGTTGAACCACAATTTTCATTTTCTCTTTTATTATTAAAGAGTATTATTGTTTTATAATTTCACCAACGTACTCCACTCGTGATCATTTTGAACGCAAGGTGTGCGCGTGAGTGCGTGAAAGTATTTAAACCAGGGGGCTCCATCAATTGACGAAGGATCACCGACAGATAAACTAGGCATTCGTGTTAGGGCTTCCTACATACACGAGTGTTCTTCACCTTCTGCCTTTGTCTACCAAGTGAATCCCAGTCTCTTCTATCGGGACCATCCCTTTAGACATTCTTGTAACGAGCCATAATTTCTAGAGACTGTCGGCAAACTCTTGGATAGGGATTTCTGTCTATTTCAATAGACAACACCCTAACGGTCGGTGACACTTACTGGAACACACTTACTGGAACTCCGCACACTGGAACACACTTATTGGTGGTGACTTACTGGAGGCACACTTACTGGAGTTTACTTACTGGAGCACACTTACTGAAGTTCACTTACTGGAGCACACTAACTGGGGTTCACTTACTGGAGCACACTTACTGGAGCACACTTACTGGAGCACACACACTCGAGCACACTTACTGGAGCACACTTACTGGAACACACACTGGAGCACAAATACTGAAGTTCACTTACTGGAGCACACTTACTGGAGTTCACTTACTTGAGCACACTTACTGGAGTTCACTTATTGGAGCCACTTACTGGAGTTCACTTACTGGAGGCACACTTATTGGAGCAACACCACTGGAGCACACCTACTGGAGCACACTTACTGGAACACACACACTGGAGCACACATATTAGAGCGCACTTACTGGATTTCACTTACTGGCGCACACTTAATGGAGCACACTTACTGGAACACACACACTGGAGCACACTTATTGGAGTTCACTTACTGGAGCACACTTACTGGAACAAACTTACTAGAACACACTTACTGGAGCACACTTACTGGAGTTCACTTACTGGAGCACGCTTACTGGAGCACACTTACTGGAACAAACTTAATAGAGCACACTTACTGCAGCACATTTACTGGAGCACACTTACTGGAGTTCACTTACTGGAGCACACTTATTGGAGATCACTTACTGGAGCACACTTACTGGAGTTCACTTACTGGAGCACACTTACTGGAACACACTTACTGGAGTTCACTTACTGGAATTCACTTACTGGAGCACACTTACTGGAGCACATTCACTGGAACACACACACTGGAGCACATTTATTGGAGCACACTTACTGGATCCCCTTTCTAGAGTTCACTTACTGGAGCACACTTACTGGAGCACAATAACTGGAGCACACATACTGGAGCACACTTACTGGAGCACACTTACTGGAGTTTCGTTACTTGAGCACACTTTCTGGAGATCACTTACTGGAGTTCATTTACTGAAGCACACTTACTGGAGCACAATTACTGGAACACACACACTGGAGCACACTTACTGGAGCACACTTGCTGGAACAATCACACTGGAGCACACTTACTGGAACACACTTACTGGAGCACATATACTGGATCACACTTACTGGAGCACACTTACTGGATAACATTTACTGGAGTACACTTACTGAAACACAAGTTCTGGAGTACACCAACTTACTGGAGCACACTTACTGGAGCACACTTACTGGAGTAAACTTAATGGAGCACACTTACTGGAGCACATATACTGGAGTACACATACTGGAGTACACTTACTGGAGCACACCTACTGGAGCACATATACTGGAGTACACATACTAGAGTACACTTACTGGAGCACACTTACTGGGGCACACTTACTGGAGTACACTTACTGGAGTATACTTGTTGGAGTATACTTAATGAAGTATACTTACTGGAGTACACTTACAGGAGTACACTTACTGGACCATACTTACTGGAACACATACTGGTGCAAACTTACTGGAGACACTTACTGGAGCACACTTACTGGAGCACACTTACTGGAGCACACTTACTGGAACACACTTACTGGACACACACACTGGAGCACACTTACTGGAACACACTTATTGGCTCAAACTAACTGGAGCACCCTTACTGGAGCACACTTACTGGAGCACACTTACTGGAACACACACACTGGAGCACACTTTCTGGAACACAATTACTTGAGCACACAAAATGGAGCACATTTACTGTAGTACACTTACTGGAACACACACACTGGAGCACACTTACTGGAGCACTACAAAATGGAGCACTCTTACTGGTGTACACTTACTGAAACACACACACAGGAGCACACTTACTGGAACATATTTACTGGAGTACACTTACCGGAGCACACATACTGGAACACATTTACTGGAGCACACTTACTGGAGTATACTTACTGGAGTAGTCTTACTGGAGTACACTTACCGGAACACACTTACTGGAGCACACTTACTGGAAAACACTGGTACACACACACTGGAGCACACTTACTGGTGCACACTTACTGGAACACACACCCACACACAGGAGCACACTTACTGGAACACATTTACTGGAGCACACTTACTGGAGCACATTTACTGGAGTACACATACTGGAGTACACTTACTGGAGCACATTTACTGGAACACACTTACTGGAGCACACTTACTGGAGCACACTTACTTGAACACACACAATGGAGCACTCTTACAGGTGTACACTTACTGGAACACACACACAGGAGCACACTTACTGGAACATATATACTGGAGCACACTTACAAGAACACATTTACTGGAGCACACTTACTGGAACACATTTACTGGAGCACACTTACTGGAGCACACTTACTGGAACACACACAAAGGAGCACACTTACTGGAGCACACTTACTGGAACAAACTTAATAGAGCACACTTACTGGAGCACATTTGCTGGAGCACACTTACTGGAGTTCACTTACTGGAGCACACTTATTGGAGATCACTTACTGGAGCACACTTACTGGAGTTCACTTACTGGAGCACACTTACTGGAACACACTTACTGGAATTCACGTACTGGAATTCACTTACTGGAGCACACTTACTGGAGCACATTCATTGGAACACACACACTGGAGCACACTTACTGGAGCACACTTACTGGATCACCTTTCTAGAGTTCACTTACTGGAGCACACTTACTGGAGCACAATAACTGGAGCACACACACTGAAGCACACTTACTGGAGCACACTTACTGGAGTTTCCTTACTTGAGCACACTTTCTGGAGATCACTTACTGGAGTTCATTTACTGAAGAACACTTACTGGAGCACAATTACTGGAAACACACACACTGGAGCACACTTACTGGAGCACACTTGCTGGAACACCCACACTGGAGCACACTTACTGGAACACACTTACTGGAGCACATATACTGGATCACACTTACTGGAGCACACTTACTGGATAACATTTACTGGAGTACACTTACTGAAACACAAGTTCTGGAGTACACCAACTTACTGGAGCACACTTACTGGAGCACACTTACTGGAGTAAACTTAATGGAGCACACTTACTGGAGCACATATACTGGAGTACACATACTGGAGTACACTTACTGGAGCACACCTACTGGAGCACATATACTGGAGTACACATACTAGAGTACACTTACTGGAGCACACTTACTGGGGCACCACTTACTGGAGTACACTTACTGGAGTATACTTGTTGGAGTATACTTAATGAAGTATACTTACTGGAGTACACTTACAGGAGTACACTTACTGGACCATACTTACTGGAACACACATACTGGTGCAAACTTACTGAAGACACTTACTGGAGCACACTTACTGGAGCACACTTACTGGAGCACACTTACTGGAACACACTTACTGGAACCACACTACTGGAGCACACTTACTGGAACACACTTACTATGGCTCAAACTAACTGGAGCACCCTTACTGGAGCACACTTACTGGAGCACACTTACTGGAACACACACACTGGAGCACACTTACTGGAACACAATTACTTGAGCACACTAAATGGAGCACATTTACTGCTAGTACACTTACTGGAACACACACACTGGAGCACACTTACCGGAGCACACACAATGGAGCACTCTTACTTGTGTACACTTACTGGAACACACACACACAGGAGCACACTTACTGGAACATATTTACTGGAGCACACTTACCGGAGCACACACACTAGGAACACATTTACTGGAGCACACTTACTGGAGTATACTTATTGGAATATACTTACTGGAGTACACTTACCGGAACACACTTACTGGAGCACACATACTGGAAAACACTGGAACACACACACTGGAGCACACTTACTGGTGCACACTTACTGGAACACACACCCACACACAGGAGCACACTTACTGGAACACATTTACTGGAGCGCACTTACTGGAGCACATTTACTGGAGTACACATACTGGAGTACACTTACTGAAGCACACTTACTGGAACACACTTACTGGAGCACACTTAGTGGAGCACACTTACTGGAACACACACACAGGAGCACACTTACTGGAACATATTTACTGGAGCACACTTACTGGAGCACATTTACTGGAGTACACATACTGGAGTACACTTACTGAAGCACACTTACTGGAACACACTTACTGGAGCACACTTAGTGGAGCACACTTACTGGAGCTGTCTCTTATACACATCTAACACACTTATTGGCTCAAACTTACTGGAGCACCCTTACTGGAACACACACACTGGAGCACACTTACTGGAACACAATTACTTGAGCACACTAAATGGAGCACATTTACTGCAATACACTTACTGGAACACTCACACTGGAGCACACTTACTGGAGCACACACAATGGAGCACTCTTACTGGTGTACACTTACTGGAACATATTTACTGGAGCACACTTGCCGGAGCACACATACTGGAACACATTTACTGGAGCACACTTACTGGAGTATACTTATTGGAGTATACTTACTGGAGTACACTTACCGGAGTAAACTTAATGGAGCACACTTACTGGAGCACATATACTGGAGTACACATACTGGAGTACACTTACTGGAGCACACCTACTGGAGCACATATACTGGAGTACACATACTAGAGTACACTTACTGGAGCATACTTACTGGGGCACACTTACTGGAGTACACTTACTGGAGTATACTTGTTGGAGTATACTTAATGAAGTATACTTACTGGAGTACACTTACAGGAGTACACTTCCTGGACCATACTTACTGGAACACACATACTGGTGCAAACTTACTGGAAGACACTTACTGGAGCACACTTACTGGAGCACACTTACTGGAGCATACTTACAGGAACACACTTACTGGAACACACACACTGGAGCACACTTACTGGAACACACTTATTGGCTCAAACATACTGGAGCACCCTTACTGGAGCACACTTACTGGAACACACACACTGGAGCACACTTACTGGAACACAATTACTTGAGCACACTAAATGGAGCACATTTACTGCAGTACACTTACTGGAACACACACACTGGAGCACACTTACCGGAGCACAGACAATGGAGCACTCTTACTTGTGTACACTTACTGGCACACACACACACAGGAGCACACTTACTGGAAAATATTTACTGGAGCACACTTACCGGAGCACACACACTGGAACACATTTACTGGAGCACACTTACTGGAGTATACTTATTGGAATATACTTACTGGAGTACACTTACCGGAACACACTTACTGGAGCACACATACTGGAAAACACTGGAACACACACACTGGAGCACACTTACTGGTGCACACTTACTGGAACACACACACACACAGGAGCACACTTACTGGAACACATTTACTGGAGCACACTTACTGGAGCACATTTACTGGAGTACACATACTGGAGTACACTTACTAAAGCACACTTACTGGAACACACTTACTGGAGCACACTTACTGGAGCACATTTACTGGAGTACACATACTGGAGTACACTTACTAAAGCACACTTACTGGAACACACTTACTGGAGCACACTTAGTGGAGCACACTTACTGGAGCACACTTACTGGAACACACACAATGGAGCACTCTTACTGGTGTAAACTTACTGGAACACACACACAGGAGCACACTTACTGGAACATATTTACTGGAGCACACTTACCGGAACACATTTACTGGAGCACACTTACTGGAACACATTTACTGGAGCACACTTACTGGAGCACACTTACTGGAGCACACTTACTGGCACACACACAAAGGAGCACACTTACTGGAGCACACTTACTGAAGCACACTTAATGGAGCACACTTACTGGAACACACACATTGGAGCACACTTCCTGTTGCAGACTTACTGGAACACACACACAGGAGCACACTTACTGGAACACATTTACTGGAGCACACTTACCGTAGCACACGTACTGGAACACATTTACTGGAAGACACTTACTGGAGCACACTTACTGGAGCACACTTACTGGAGCATACTTACAGGAACACACTTACTGGAACACACACACTGGAGCACACTTACTGGAACACACTTATTGGCTCAAACATACTGGAGCACCCTTACTGGAGCACACTTACTGGAGCACACTTACTGGAACACACACACTGGAGCACACTTACTGGAACACAATTACTTGAGCACACTAAATGGAGCACATTTACTGCAGTACACTTACTGGAACACACACACTGGAGCACACTTACCGGAGCACACACAATGGGGCACTCTTACTTGTGTAGACTTACTGGAACACACACACACAGGAGCACACTTACTGGAACATATTTACTGGAGCACACTTACCGGAGCACACACACTGGAACACATTTACTGGAGCACACTTACTGTAGTATACTTATTGGAGTATACTTACTGGAGTACACTTACCGGAACACACTTACTGGAGCACACATACTGGAAAACACTGGAACACACACACTGGAGCACACTTACTGGTGCACACTTACTGGAACACACACACACAGGAGCACACTTACTGGAACACATTTACTGGAGCACACTTATGGAGCACATTTACTGGAGTACACATACTGGAGTACACTTACTGAAGCACACTTACTGGAACACACTTACTGGAGCACACTTAGTGGAGCACACTTACTGGAACACACACACAGGAGCACACTTACTGGAACATATTTACTGGAGCACACTTACCGGAGCACACGTACTGGAACACATTTACTGGAGCACACTTACTGGAACACATTTACTGGAGCACACTTACTGGAGCACACTTACTGGAGCACACTTACCGGAGTTCACTTACTGGTGAAAACTTACTGGAACAAACTTACTAGAGCACAATTACTGGAGTTCACTTGCTGGAGCACACTTACTGTAGTTCACTTACTGGAGCAAACTTACTGGGTTCACTTACTGGAGCACACTTACTGGAGTTCACTTACTGGAGCATACTTACTGTGACGGGATGAGTCTAGATCACTATGCAAACACCACCACTACTGCGTTATTGGAATTACTATTTACATTCTGGATTCAGTAGGCAGCTAAATTACTAATAATGACGTCATATTGACGATGCAGACATTTGCTGCACTAAAACTACACACTGTACTATTGGGGACAGCACATTTCCACGTCATCATCAAATGATGTCACAAGGGAAATCCCCTGTCTTCAACCCTTATTAATACCAAGTATATGGCCGTCACTCCCTAGCAACGGGAAAACAGCGATATGCTAATAGTACGGCTGCACCGGAAATTGTGACTAACAACTTCCGGCCAGTTCACAACGACCATAGCTGCTATGCCAAGCAGACCTTACATGAAGTGGGCTGCCAAATCCAACTCCATCTTTGGTAGATTATACCAAAACCTATCTTAATTGCTGCAATAAGACTGGGGGTGAGTGTAGTAACCTAATAATTATGATTATTGTAAGAAGTGTGTACACATTTATATTCTGATATTGGGAAAACCCAAAACTTTCCCGACCATGTATATTTATGAAACGTGGTAGTTGAAAGGGGAGACATTGAGAGAAAACATGTGAGGCCTAGATATATTTATAGATAAAAATATATATATAGATATAATGTATGAACCTTACTGATTATTTTCATATGCATTTTGTGAATGTATTTACATGTATATTTTGTTGAAAATATGATAACATGATTTTGCCATGTGGGCAGAAGTAGAAGAGACATGTGGAACATGATTCTCACATGCCAGCAATATTACTAGGCGATATATATTCAAACATAAATTTGCTTACCCCTGATTCACCGCCATGCCGAACTACATGACACTGACGGTCATAAGTTCAAAGCAAATACCATGTGGTGAGGAATCAGAATTTGGGGAGTAAATAACTCAACAAGGGATAACTGAGACATCCTAAAGCCCAATGCCTGGAATATCTCAGCCCCGTGCTTGCCTGCTGGCCTTCTTCTTATCTTTTAGCTCGTCTATTCTGTGGGGTATACCTCACGATTTCATGGCGACACTTGATTGCTTTATGCCTAATGACTGATGTGGGATTAGGTTGAATTAATTTTGGCCCTTCCTTAGCTATCTAGGGAAACATCCTGGCTGCCCAGGACTTCCTCACCATGGTGTTAAGGAATACACCAGTAATTATTGCATATGATTCACTTCAAGTTTTACAACCATGTACATTTTGTAATGTTTTTTTCAAACAAAGATTTGTCTACATGTTCTATTCCAATGGACCATGTGGTCTTAGAATGTGTCCACTTCTGGACCCTTTTTCACCTTGTATCATCATGTCATACAAGGTATAGCCAAGCTGATAAGAACTATTGGCCTTTGCTTTTGATACAGAATAGCAGAGAGGAATTGTTTTATTCCTGTTCTGCATCTGACACATACACAACAGACACACAACACCAACACTCAGACACATTGCTATTGTCAAGACACTAAAGAGTCTGCAACTGTTTGTTTGATTTAAGGAGCCTCGCTGCTGATACTGCTGACACCTAACCGGTCCGGTTACTGAAACTTTGAGCCACCAACTAGTGGAGACGGAACCTGGAATCCGGAGGAGCATCGTACACCTGTCGAATGCCAGGGTCGACTCCAAGACATAATCCAAACGAAAGCCAGCACTACTCCTAAACGAGATCAGATTATCTCAGGTGACTCTGTGTCTACATGTGTTCTGAGTGTGTCACTGTCTGGATGGTGTGAATGATGACATGCTATCTGTCTAAGCATCAGAAAACTATTTTATTTTTGTACCTGTAACATAAATGTAACTATCATAGTTCACCAGTTGAACCACAATTTTCATTTTCTCTTTTATTATTAAAGAGTATTATTGTTTTATAATTTCACCAACGTACTCCACTCGTGATCATTTTGAACGCAAGGTGTGCGCGTGAGTGCGTGAAAGTATTTAAAACAGGGGGCTCCATCAATTGACGAAGGATCACCGACAGATAAACTAGGCATTCGTGTTAGGGCTTCCTACATACACGAGTGTTCTTCACCTTCTGCCTTTGTCTACCAAGTGAATCCCAGTCTCTTCTATCGGGACCATCCCTTTAGACATTCTTGTAACGAGCCATAATTTCTAGAGACTGTCGGCAAACTCTTGGATAGGGATTTCTGTCTATTTCAATAGACACACCCTAACGGTCGGTGACACTTACTGGAACACACTTACTGGAACTCGCACACTGGAACACACTTATTGGTGGTGACTTACTGGAGCACACTTACTGGAGTTTACTTACTGGAGCACACTTACTGAAGTTCACTTACTGGAGCACACTAACTGGGGTTCACTTACTGGAGCACACTTACTGGAGCACACTTACTGGAGCACACACACTCGAGCACACTTACTGGAGCACACTTACTGGAACACACACTGGAGCACAAATACTGAAGTTCACTTACTGGAGCACACTTACTGGAGTTCACTTACTTGAGCACACTTACTGGAGTTCACTTATTGGAGCACACTTACTGGAGTTCACTTACTGGAGCACACTTATTGGAGCACACACTGGAGCACACCTACTGGAGCACACTTACTGGAACACACACACTGGAGCACACATATTAGAGCGCACTTACTGGATTTCACTTACTGGCGCACACTTAATGGAGCACACTTACTGGAACACACACACTGGAGCACACTTATTGGAGTTCACTTACTGGAGCACACTTACTGGAACAAACTTACTAGAACACACTTACTGGAGCACACTTACTGGAGTTCACTTACTGGAGCACGCTTACTGGAGCACACTTACTGGAACAAACTTAATAGAGCACACTTACTGCAGCACATTTACTGGAGCACACTTACTGGAGTTCACTTACTGGAGCACACTTATTGGAGATCACTTACTGGAGCACACTTACTGGAGTTCACTTACTGGAGCACACTTACTGGAACACACTTACTGGAGTTCACTTACTGGAATTCACTTACTGGAGCACACTTACTGGAGCACATTCACTGGAACACACACACTGGAGCACATTTATTGGAGCACACTTACTGGATCCCCTTTCTAGAGTTCACTTACTGGAGCACACTTACTGGAGCACAATAACTGGAGCACACATACTGGAGCACACTTACTGGAGCACACTTACTGGAGTTTCGTTACTTGAGCACACTTTCTGGAGATCACTTACTGGAGTTCATTTACTGAAGCACACTTACTGGAGCACAATTACTGGAACACACACACTGGAGCACACTTACTGGAGCACACTTGCTGGAACAATCACACTGGAGCACACTTACTGGAACACACTTACTGGAGCACATATACTGGATCACACTTACTGGAGCACACTTACTGGATAACATTTACTGGAGTACACTTACTGAAACACAAATTCTGGAGTACACCAACTTACTGGAGCACACTTACTGGAGCACACTTACTGGAGTAAACTTAATGGAGCACACTTACTGGAGCACATATACTGGAGTACACATACTGGAGTACACTTACTGGAGCACACCTACTGGAGCACATATACTGGAGTACACATACTAGAGTACACTTACTGGAGCACACTTACTGGGGCACACTTACTGGAGTACACTTACTGGAGTATACTTGTTGGAGTATACTTAATGAAGTATACTTACTGGAGTACACTTACAGGAGTACACTTACTGGACCATACTTACTGGAACACATACTGGTGCAAACTTACTGGAAGACACTTACTGGAGCACACTTACTGGAGCACACTTACTGGAGCACACTTACTGGAACACACTTACTGGAACACACACACTGGAGCACACTTACTGGAACACACTTATTGGCTCAAACTAACTGGAGCACCCTTACTGGAGCACACTTACTGGAGCACACTTACTGGAACACACACACTGGAGCACACTTTCTGGAACACAATTACTTGAGCACACAAAATGGAGCACATTTACTGTAGTACACTTACTGGAACACACACACTGGAGCACACTTACTGGAGCACACAAAATGGAGCACTCTTACTGGTGTACACTTACTGAAACACACACACAGGAGCACACTTACTGGAACATATTTACTGGAGTACACTTACTGGAGTATACTTACTGGAGTAGTCTTACTGGAGTACACTTACCGGAACACACTTACTGGAGCACACTTACTGGAAAACACTGGTACACACACACTGGAGCACACTTACTGGTGCACACTTACTGGAACACACACCCACACACAGGAGCACACTTACTGGAACACATTTACTGGAGCACACTTACTGGAGCACATTTACTGGAGTACACATACTGGAGTACACTTACTGGAGCACATTTACTGGAACACACTTACTGGAGCACACTTACTGGAGCACACTTACTTGAACACACACAATGGAGCACTCTTACAGGTGTACACTTACTGGAACACACACACAGGAGCACACTTACTGGAACATATATACTGGAGCACACTTACAAGAACACATTTACTGGAGCACACTTACTGGAACACATTTACTGGAGCACACTTACTGGAGCACACTTACTGGAACACACACAAAGGAGCACACTTACTGGAGCACACTTACTGGAACAAACTTAATAGAGCACACTTACTGGAGCACATTTGCTGGAGCACACTTACTGGAGTTCACTTACTGGAGCACACTTATTGGAGATCACTTACTGGAGCACACTTACTGGAGTTCACTTACTGGAGCACACTTACTGGAACACACTTACTGGAATTCACGTACTGGAATTCACTTACTGGAGCACACTTACTGGAGCACATTCATTGGAACACACACACTGGAGCACACTTACTGGAGCACACTTACTGGATCACCTTTCTAGAGTTCACTTACTGGAGCACACTTACTGGAGCACAATAACTGGAGCACACACACTGAAGCACACTTACTGGAGCACACTTACTGGAGTTTCCTTACTTGAGCACACTTTCTGGAGATCACTTACTGGAGTTCATTTACTGAAGAACACTTACTGGAGCACAATTACTGGAACACACACACTGGAGCACACTTACTGGAGCACACTTGCTGGAACACCCACACTGGAGCACACTTACTGGAACACACTTACTGGAGCACATATACTGGATCACACTTACTGGAGCACACTTACTGGATAACATTTACTGGAGTACACTTACTGAAACACAAGTTCTGGAGTACACCAACTTACTGGAGCACACTTACTGGAGCACACTTACTGGAGTAAACTTAATGGAGCACACTTACTGGAGCACATATACTGGAGTACACATACTGGAGTACACTTACTGGAGCACACCTACTGGAGCACATATACTGGAGTACACATACTAGAGTACACTTACTGGAGCACACTTACTGGGGCACACTTACTGGAGTACACTTACTGGAGTATACTTGTTGGAGTATACTTAATGAAGTATACTTACTGGAGTACACTTACAGGAGTACACTTACTGGACCATACTTACTGGAACACACATACTGGTGCAAACTTACTGGAAGACACTTACTGGAGCACACTTACTGGAGCACACTTACTGGAGCACACTTACTGGAACACACTTACTGGAACACACACACTGGAGCACACTTACTGGAACACACTTATTGGCTCAAACTAACTGGAGCACCCTTACTGGAGCACACTTACTGGAGCACACTTACTGGAACACACACACTGGAGCACACTTACTGGAACACAATTACTTGAGCACACTAAATGAAGCACATTTACTGTAGTACACTTACTGGAACACACACACTGGAGCACACTTACTGGAGCACACACAATGGAGCACTCTTACTGGTGTACACTTACTGAAACACACACACAGGAGCACACTTACTGGAACATATTTACTGGAGCACACTTACCGGAGCACACATACAGGAACACATTTACTGGAGCACACTTACTGGAGTATACTTATTGGAGTATACTTACTGGAGTACACTTACCGGAACACACTTACTGGAGCACACTTACTGGAAAACACTGGAACACACACACTGGAGCACACTTACTGGTGCGCACTTACTGGAACACACACACACAGGAGCACACTTACTGGAACACATTTACTGGAGCACACTTACTGGAGCACATTTACTGGAGTACACATACTGGAGTACACTTACTGGAGCACATTTACTGGAACACACTTACTGGAGCACACTTACTGGAGCACACTTACTGGAGCACACTTACTGGAACACACACAATGGAGCACGCTTACTGGTGTACACTTACTGGAACACACACACAGGAGCACACTTACTGGAACATATTTACTGGAGCACACTTACCGGAACACATTTACTGGAGCACACTTACTGGAACACATTTACTGGAGCACACTTACTGGAGCACACTTACTGGAACACACACAAAGGAGCACACTTACTGGAGCACACTTACTGAAGCACACTTAATGGAGCACACTTACTGGAACACACACTGGAGCACACTTCCTGTTGCAGACTTACTGGAACACACACAGGAGCACACTTACTGGAACACACTTACTGGAGCACACTTACTGGAGTACACATACTGGAGTACACTTACTGGAACACACACAATGGAGCACTCTTACTGGTGTACACTTACTGGAACACACACACAGGAGCACACTTACTGGAACATATTTACTGGAGCACACTTACCGGAACACATTTACTGGAGCACACTTACTGGAACACATTTACTGGAGCACACTTACTGGAACACACACACAGGAGCACACTTACTGGTGTACACTTACTGGAACACACACACAGGAGCACACTTACTGGAACATATTTACTGGAGCACACTTACCGGAACACATTTACTGGAGCACACTTACTGGAACACATTTACTGGAGCACACTTACTGGAGCACACTTACTGGAACACACACAAAGGAGCACACTTACTGGAGCACACTTACTGAAGCACACTTAATGGAGCACACTTACTGGAACACACACTGGAGCACACTTCCTGTTGCAGACTTACTGGAACACACACAGGAGCACACTTACTGGAACACACTTACTGGAGCACACTTACTGGAGTACACATACTGGAGTACACTTACTGGAGCACACTTACTGGAACACACACACAGGAGCACACTTACTGGAACACATTTACTGGAACACACTTGCCGGAGCACACTTACTGGAGCACGCTTACTGAAGCACTCGTACTGGAGCAAACTTACTGGACCATATATACTGGAGCACACCTACTGTTGACATTTACAGGAGCACGCTTACTGGAGCACACTTACTGAAGCACATTTACAGGAGCACACTGGAACACACTTATTGTAACACATTTTCAGGAGCACACTTACTGGAGCATATTTACAGTTGCACACTTATTGGAGCATATTTACAGTTGCACACTTATTGGAGCACACTTACTGGAGCACACTTACTAGAGCACACTTACTGTAGTACATTTACTGGAGCACACTTAATTTAGCACATTTACTGAAGCACATGTAGTGGAGCTCACTTACTATAGCGCACTTACTGGAGCACACTTACTGTAGCACTCTTAGTGGAGCACAATCTCTTTAACACACGTTTCCAGTGTGATGGACAGACAGACAAACAGACAAGGAAACAAACAGACAGACTAAAAAGCAGACAGGCAGTCAGACCACGTAAAACGTGTTTTGTGGGGATTTACAAGTTGTGTTGGTGAGAGACAGACAGGCAGGCAAGCATCCCGACATATAGACTCACATACATGCACACAATAAGACAGGAAGACATGCAGACAGGAGGACAGGCAGACAGGAGGACAGGCAGACAGGAAGACATGCAGACAGGAGGACAGGCAGACAGGAGGACAGGCAGACAGGAAGACATGCAGACAGGAGGACAGGCAGACAGGAGGACAGGCAGACAGGAGGACAGGCAGACAGGAGGACAGGCAGACAGGAGGACAGGCAGACAGGAGGACAGGCAGACAGGAGGACAGGCAGACAGGAAGACATGCAGACAGGAGGACAGGCAGACAGGAGGACAGGCAGACAGGAGGACAGGCAGACTGCAGACAGAAAACGTGATGCGTGGAGACACTAACTGAACATCGCTCCCTGGTTACATGCAAACAAATACACACACATACACACACACACACACTCACACACGCACACACTCACACACACACACACACACACACACACACAATGACAGTTATAGCTTCAATATGAGACCTAGTTAGATCCAACGACCATGTGTCAGTTGTTGAGTGTTGCCATCAGTAGACAGAGTGTCGCCATCAGTAGACAGAGTGTCGCCATCAGTAGACAGAGTGTTGCGATCAGTAGACAGGGACAACAGATAGTAGACAGAGACAGCAGATACAAAGCTACACACACACACACTCATACACACACACGCACACTCACACACATGTATCAGTTGTTGAGTGTTGCCATCAGTAGACATAGACAACAGATACAAAGCCACACACGCACACACACACACACACACACACACACACAGACACAAACGTACTACACACACAACATAGACACACAACACATACACACACATACAGACACACACACACACACACACACAAACACACTCATGTACACAAAGAAAACACGTGCACATCAGCAAACACATAACGGCACTAGATGCTGCCGACAATCTCTTGCTATGGGTCTCACAATGATTGATTGGCACGCCCAGTGCAACTACAGCTCAAGGTCATGTTGGGCAGATCTCGCCAGGCACCCCTATCTCCCAGGGCAGTGGGTTGGCCGAGCCTCCTAGCGGGAGCTTGTTTATGCCGGAGTCTAAGGGACACGGACAGTAAACAAGGCTGGAATGGGAGGCAACTCGGAGCATGGCGTTCGTCTTGATTTGATTAGGAGGCTATGGCGACCATTGATGACGTGTGACAGACGGCTAGAGATTCATGAATTATTACAGAGAGGAGCAGGGCAGCATGGTCTAAGGGGAGAGGGAGGGGGAGGAAGCGGTAAACAGATGAGAGAAATGGATTGTTGTATCCCCAATGATATTTCTGTTAGCAATGTTGCAAGTAATTAGATTACAAGCCTGGTGACTGTATTTTATATTGACTGAGCCTTCTCCGGGTATTCTTGACTTGTTCCTGATTATCATCAATATAACTCTCCTTGCCATCATCATCTTCAGCGGTTGGTCTCCCTCTGGACTAATCTACCTGCCCGTATTCCTGGCCTGGTCGCTATGCTCAAGCAACATCTAGGTCAGGCGTTGGCAACCTTCGGCACGCATGCCTGTCGCGGCACTTGGATCGACATCTACTGGCACGCTGAGGGACTTGAAATATAACATTTTACTAACAACATAATTGCCATTTTCTCACACATGACCGCTGTTTTCAGTCCGCGGTCAAGGCGTGTAGTGCCTGTGCATTAAGTAACCCGTGTGGAGCTGACAGTGACCAAATACACACCTGATAGTACACGATGAACCCAGCAGGAACGAGGGCGAGAGTGCCATTACCTGAGTCATTACTCCGGTCAATAATAATCATTGGCCACTCATATTACAATGTGAATAGCGTTCATTGGCCACTCATGTTGCCATGTGAATAAAGCATGACTAAAGTGAAGTCACCAGGTTGTGAAGACATACCAATGGAACCAGTCCTGGCAGGAGGAGGCGGAGCCACGCCCATATCTGCCCCGCCCATGTCTGTCCCGCCCATGTCTGTCCCGCCCATGTCTGCCCCGCCCATGTCTGCCCCGCCCATGTCTGTCCCGCCCACGTCTGCCCCGCCCATGTCTGCCCCGCCCATGTCTGCCCCGCCCATGTCTGCCCCGCCCATGTCTGTCCCGCCCATGTCTGCCCCGCCCATGTCTGCCCCGCCCATGTCTGCCCCGCCCATGTCTGCCCCGCCCATGTCTGCCCCGCCCTGTGTATCAGGGTGTGCTGCAGCACTGTGTGCCCCACAGACAGGAAAAGAACAATCTACATCGTCTACCACAGACAGGACATCCCTCTACCACAGACAGGACATCCCTCGACCACAGACAGGACATCCCTCTACCACAGACAGGACATCCCTCTACCACAGACAGGACATCCCTCGACCACAGACAGGACATCCCTCTACCACAGACAGGACATCCCTCGACCACAGACAGGACATCCCTCTGCCACAGACAGGACATCCCTCTACCACAGACAGGACATCCCTCTACCACAGGAAGGACATCCCTCTACCACAGACAGGACATCCCTCTACCACAGGAAGGACATCCCTCTACCACAGACAGGACATCCCTCTACTACAGAAATGATATCCCTCTACCACAGAAAGGACATCCCTCTACCACAGACATCCCTCTACCACAGGAAGGATATCCCTCTACCACAGAAAGGACACCCTTATACAACAGAAAGGACATCCCTCGACCACAGAAAGGACATACCTCGACCACAGGAAGGACATCCCTCTATATCAGAAAGGACATCCTTCTACCACAGAATGGACATCCCTCTACCACAGAAAGGATATCCCTCTACCACAGAAAGGATATCCCTCTACCACAGAAAGGATATCCCTCTACCACAGAAAGGACATCCCTCTACCACAGAAAGGACATCCCTCTACCACAGAAAGGACATTACTCTACCACAGACATCCCTCTACCATAGAAAGGATATCCCTATACCACAGAAAGGACATCCCTCTACCACAAAAAGGACATCCCTATACCACAGAAAGGATATCCCTATACCACAGAAAGGACATCCCTCTACCACAGAAAGGATATCCTTCTACCACAGAAAGGACATCCCTCTACCACAGACATCCCTCTACCACAGAAAGGACATCCCTATACCACAGAAAGGACATCCCTAAATCACAGAAAGGACATCCCTATACCACAGAAAGGACAACCCTCTGCCATAGAAAGGACATCAATCTACCACAGATATCCCTCTACCACAGAAAAGACATCCCTCTACCACAAAAAGGACATCCCTCTACCACAGACATCCCTCTACCACAGAAAGGACATCCCTATACCACAGAAAGGACATCCCTATATCACAGAAAGGACATCCCTATACCACAGAAAGGACAACCCTCTACCACAGACATCCCTCTGCCACAGAAAGGACATCCCTATACCACAGAAAGGACATCCCTATATCACAGAAAGGACATCCCTCTACCACAGAAAGGACATCCCTCTACCACAGACATCCCTCTACCACAGAAAGGACATCCCTCTACCACAGAAAGGACATCCCTCTACCACAGAAAGGACATCCCTCTACCACAGACATCCCTCTACCACAGAAAGGACATCCCTATACCACAGAAAGGACATCCCTATATCACAGAAAGGACATCCCTATACCACAGAAAGGACAACCCTCTACCACAGACATCCCTCTACCACAGAAAGGACATTACTCTACCACAGAAAGGACAACCCTCTACCACAGACAACCCTCTACCACAGACATCCCTCTACCACAGACATCCCTCTACCACAGAAAGGACATCCCTATACCACAGAAAGGACATCCCTCTACCACAGAAAGGACATCCCTATATCACAGAAAGGACATCCCTATACCACAGAAAGGACATCCCTATACCACAGAAAGGACATCCCTCTACCACAGAAAGGACATCCCTCTACCACAGACATCCCTCTACCACAGAAAGGACATCCCTCTACCACAGAAAGGACATCCCTATACCACAGAAAGGACATCCCTCTACCACAGAAAGGACATCCCTCTACCACAGACATCCCTCTACCACAGACATCCCTCTACCACAGACATCCCTCTACCACAGACATCCCTCTACCACAGAAAGGACATCCCTCTACCACAGACATCCCTATACCACAGAAAGGACATCCCTCTACCACAGACATCCCTCTACCACAGAAAGGACATCCCTCTACCACAGAAAGGACATCCCTATATCACAGAAAGGACATCCCTATACCACAGAAAGGACATCCCTATACCACAGAAAGGACATCCCTCTACCACAGAAAGGACATCCCTATATCACAGAAAGGACATCCCTATACCACAGAAAGGACAACCCTCTACCATAGAAAGGACATCCCTATACCACAGAAAGGACATCCCTCTACCACAGAAAGGACATCCCTATATCACAGAAAGGACATCCCTATACCACAGAAAGGACAACTCTCTACCATAGAAAGGACATCAATCTACCACAGACATCCCTCTACCACAGAAAGGACATCCCTCTACCACAGAAAGGACATCCCTATATCACAGAAAGGACATCTCTATTTCACAGAAAGGACATCCCTATACCACAGAAAGGACATCCCTATATCACAGAAAGGACATCCCTATACCACAGAAAGGACAACCCTCTACCATAGAAAGGACAACCCTCTACCATAGAAAGGACAACCCTCTACCATAGAAAGGAGATTTAAAACTGCACCAGTTGGCGAACCATCTCACTGATAGGTCATGCCAGCAAAATCTTCTCTGTGAAACATCATGGACAGGATTGACAGTAAATTAGAATCATCATGGACAGGATTGACAGTAAATTAGAATCATCATGGACAGTGCCAAGAGTCGAATTGGAGCTCGTGACTTGTTGAATCTAGGCGCACGCTCAGATTGTCGCCGGAGCAAATACGCACAATTTGCGAAGGCGACAAGGGCATTCGAGTCGTGGGTGTTGTCGTGTGCGGACGCACCACGCTAAGGAAGATAGCAACGGCTTACATTACGCCGCTATCATAGTATTCGTGTAGAAATGGTGTGTAGATTTGTGATACAGTGTTGCATAATTGTGTGTGGTATTGTGAGTAAACATTAGAAACCGTTTTGAGGAATTGATCGCCAAAAACTGCACTTGTGTTGCGTTGTCGAAGATGCCTGAAGTTGAGTTATAATAGTTGGCCATGATGGTCGAGGGAGAACGAAAGAGTCCGACTATCAGTCAAGTCAAGTTGAATCTAACAACAAATGAGGTGAGGCCGCATTGTAAAAGGTAGAGTCTTAGATTCGGCAGAAAGATGAGTCTGAAACTAACCCCGGGGTCGACATGATGATGATGAATGAGGTTACAACTAATACCCCTAGAAAAAGACAGCACTCTTTGAATGCGGGCAGCAATTGAGCCCTCTACACCCCATGTCAGACCCTGGCAGACAGGATTGACAGTCAATTAGAATCATCATGGACAGGATTGACAGTAAATTAGAATCATCATCATCATCACCGCCTGGGCGGTCATGTTTCGCCATCTCCCACGATCGCCAGAGTCTTGGATCAGCTCAGTGTTATTATCTCCACCATGCTACTCACTCGATCGCCAGAGTCGTGGATCAGCTCAGTGTTATTGTCTCCACCATACAGTGTGGCCAAGCTATCCGGTATTTACTTAGAATACGAATTAGAAAAACTGCAGGCAGGTTTCAGACAGGTCAGGGAACCAGAGACTTTACCCTCAACATGAGAACCAGCTTTGAGATATGCAGAGAGTACAATGTAGATCTTCATACTGGATTCACAGTGTACAGTAAGGCCTTTGACTGTGTTCAACATCGGAAATTGTGCAACATCATGAGGGAAATGGGATTTTCAGCACCTCTCATCCACCTAATATAATCATCATATCATGATCATCCAGCAGCCGTCAGAATAGCTGGTGAAACATCAAGTTGGTTTGAGGTGCATGATGGAGTCAGACAGGACTGGATTCTCTCTCCATACCTAGTCAACGTATGTGTACACCATATCATGAGAAATATCACAAAAGATGTGGCCCAGTTGTCCTCTGAAAAAGTGAGAAAGTATTAGAAGAACTGTGAAGAGACACTATGAAGCTCAAAATCATTTCCCCTCTGAATGTGGGCAAAACAAGAATAATGTCAAGAGACACAGCCAACTACCAACCACGGATCATAATCAACAATGAAGAATTGGAACATGCTATAAACGTTGAATATCACAAAATAATGTCAAGAGACACAGCCAACTACCAACCACAGATCATAATCAACAATGAAGAATTGGAACATGCCACAAACGCTGAATATTCTGGGTCTTTAACCAACAACTACAATGTATCAGGATTGGTCAAGTGAAGTCAGTGGCGGACTTGCCACGGCCCTACAGGGGTTAAGAGAAATCAGTGGCGGGCTGGCCACGACCCTGCAGGGATCAAGCGAAATCAGTGGCGGGCTGGCCACGGCCCTGTAGGGATCAAGCGAAATCAGTGGCGGGCTGGCCACGACCAGCAATAGTGACAACAGAGACAATAGAGACAATAGAGACAATAGAGACAATAGAGACAACAGAGACAACAGAGACAATAAAGACAACAGAGACAATAGAGACAATAGAGACAATAGAGACAACTGAGACAATAAAGACAATAGAGACAATAGAGACAATAGAGACAATAGAGACAATAGAGACAACAGAGACAATAGAGACAATAGTGACAATAGAGACAATAGTGACAATAGAGACAATAGAGACAATAGTGACAATAGAGACAATAGAGACAATAGAGACAATAGTGACAATAGAGACAACAGAGACAACAGAGACAATAGAGATAATAGAGACAATAGTGACAATAGAGACAATATAGACAATAGTGACAATAGAGACAATAGAGACAATAGAGACAATAGAGACAATAGTGACAATAGAGACAATAGAGACAATAGAGACAACAGAGACAATTGAGACAATAGAGACAATAGAGACAATAGTGACAATAGAGACAACAGAGACAATAGAGACAATAGAGACAATAGTGACAATAGAGACAACAGAGACAATAGAGACAATAGAGACAATAGAGACAATAGTGACAATAGTGACAATAGAGACAATAGAGACAACAGAGACAACAGAGACAATAGAGACAATAGTGACAATAGAGACAACAGAGACAATAGTGACAATAGTGACAATAGTGACAATAGAGACAATAGAGACAATAGAGACAATAGAGACAGCAGAGACAATAGTGACAATAGTGACAATAGTGACAATAGAGACAATAGTGACAATAGAGACAGCAGAGACAACAGAGACAATAGTGACAATAGTGACAATAGAGACATCAGAGACAACAGAGACAATAGTGACAATAGTGACAATAGAGACAACAGAGACAATAGTGACAACTGAGACAATAGAGACAACAGAGACAATAGAGACAACAGAGACAATAGAGACAACTGAGACAATAGAGACAACAGAGACAATTGGGACAACAGAGACAACAGAGACAATAGTGACAATAGTGACAATAGTGACAATAGTGACAATAGAGACAATTGAGACAACAGAGACAACAGAGACAATAGTGACAATAGAGACAATTGAGACAACAGAGACAACAGAGACAATAGTGACAATAGAGACAATTGAGACAACAGAGACAACAGAGACAATAGTGACAATAGTGACAATAGAGACAACAGAGACAATAGTGACAACTGAGACAATAGAGACAACAGAGACAATAGAGACAACAGAGACAATAGAGACAACTGAGACAAATGAGACATCAGAGACAATTGAGACAACAGAGACAACAGAGACAACAGAGACAATAGTGACAATAGTGACAATAGTGACAATAGTGACAATAGTGACAATTGAGACAACAGAGACAACAGAGACAACAGAGACAATAGTGACAATAGAGACAACAGAGACAATAGTGACAATAGTGACAATAGAGACAACAGAGACAATAGTGACAATAGAGACAACAGAGACAATAGTGACAATAGTGACAATAGAGACAATAGTGACAACAGAGACAACAGAGACAATAGTGACAATAGAGACAACAGAGACAATAGTGACAATAGTGACAATAGAGACAACAGAGACAATAGTGACAATAGTGACAATAGAGACAATAGTGACAATAGTGACAATAGAGACAATAGAGACAATAGTGACAATAGAGACAACAGAGACAATAGAGACAATAGTGACAATAGAGACATAAGAGACAATAGTGACAATAGTGACAATAGAGACAATAGAGACAATAGAGACAACAGAGACAACAGAGACAACAGAGACAATAGTGACAATAGTGACAATAGAGACAACAGAGACAATAGTGACAACTGAGACAATAGTGACAACAGAGACAATAGAGACAACAGAGACAATAGAGACAACTGAGACAATAGAGACAACAGAGACAATAGAGACAACAGAGACAACAGAGACAATAGTGACAATAGTGACAATAGAGACAACAGAGACAATAGTCACAACTGAGACAATAGAGACAACAGAGACAATAGAGACAACAGAGACAATAGAGACAACTGAGACAATAGAGACAACAGAGACAATAGAGACAACAGAGACAACAGAGACAACAGAGACAATAGAGACAATAGAGACAATAGTGACAATAGAGACAACAGAGACAATAGAGACAATAGAGACAATAGTGACAATAGTGACAATAGAGACAATAGAGACAATAGTGACAATAGAGACAGCAGAGACAACAGAGACAATAGTGACAATAGTGACAATAGAGACAACAGAGACAACAGAGACAATAGTGACAATAGTGACAATAGAGACAACAGAGACAATAGTGACAACTGAGACAATAGAGACAACAGAGACAATAGAGACAACAGAGACAATAGAGACAACTGAGAAAATAGAGACAACAGAGACAATTGAGACAACAGAGACAACAGAGACAATAGTGACAATAGTGACAATAGTGACAATAGTGACAATAGAGACAATTGAGACAACAGAGACAACAGAGACAATAGTGACAATAGAGACAATTGAGACAACAGAGACAACAGAGACAATAGTGACAATAGAGACAATTGAGACAACAGAGACAACAGAGACAATAGTGACAATAGTGACAATAGAGACAACAGAGACAATGGTGACAACTGAGACAATAGAGACAACAGAGACAATAGAGACAACAGAGACAATAGAGACAACTGGACAATAGAGACATCAGAGACAATAGTGACAAAGTGACAAAGAGACATAGAGACAATAGTGACAATAGTGACAATAGAGACAATAGTGACAATAGAGACAACAGAGACAACAGAGACAACAGAGACAATAGTGACAATAGTGACAAAAGAGACAACAGAGACAATAGTGACAACTGAGACAATAGTGACAACAGAGACAATAGAGACAACAGAGACAATAGAGACAACTAGAGACAATAGAGACAACAGAGACAATAGTGACAACAGAGACAACAGAGACAATAGTGACAATAGTGACAATAGAGACAACAGAGACAATAGTCACAACTGAGACAATAGAGACAACAGAGACAATAGAGACAACAGAGACAATAGAGACAACTGAGACAATAGAGACAACAGAGACAATAGAGACAACAGAGACAACAGAGACAACAGAGACAATAGTGACAATAGTGACAATAGAGACAATAGAGACAATAGAGACAACAAAGACAACAGAGACAATAGTGACAATAGTGACAATAGAGACAACAGAGACAATAGTGACAACAGAGACAATAGAGACATTATTGACAATAGTGACAATAGAGACAATAGAGACAATAGAGACAATAGTGACAACAGAGACAACAGAGACAATAGTGACAATAGAGACAACAGAGACAACAGAGACAACAGAGACAATAGTGACAACAGAGACAACAGAGAAAACAGAGACAACAGAGACAATAGTGACAACAGAGACAACAGAGACAATAGTGACAACAGAGACAACAGAGACAACAGAGACAATAGTGACAATAGAGACAATAGACACAATAGGTGACAATAGTGACAATAGTGACAATAGAGACAATAGTGACAATAGAGACGATAGAGACAATAGTGACAATAGTGACAATAGTGACAATAGTGACAATAGAGACAACAGAGACAATAGTGACAACAGAGACAATAGTGACAATAGTGACAATAGTGACAATAGAGACAACAGAGACAACAGAGACAATAGAGACAACAGAGACAACAGAGACAATAGTGACAATAGTGGCAATAGTGACAATAGAGACAATAGAGACAATAGAGACAACAGAGACAATAGTGACAACAGAGACAACAGAGACAATACTGACAATAGTGACAATAGTGACAATAGTGACAATAGTGACAATAGTGACAACAGAGACAACAGAGACAATAGTGACAATAGTGACAATAGAGACAACAGAGACAATAGTGACAATAGTGACAATAGTGACAATAGAGACAATAGAGACAATAGTGACAATAGTGACAACTGACACAATAGTGACAATAGAGACAATAGAGACAATAGAGACAATAGAGACAATAGTGACAATAGTGACAATAGAGACAATAGAGACAATAGTGACAACAGAGACAATAGAGACAATAGAGACAATAGAGACAACAGAGACAACAGAGACAATAGTGACAATAGTGACAATAGTGACAACAGAGACAATTTACAATAGAGACAACAGAGACAACAGAGACAACAGAGACAATCGTGACAATAGTGACAATAGAGACAATAGTGACAACTGAGACAATAGTGACAATAGAGACAACAGAGACAACAGAGACAACAGAGACAATAGTGACAATAGTGACAATAGAGACAATAGTGACAATAGAGACAACAGAGACAATAGTGACAACTGAGACAATAGTGACAATAGAGACAAAAGAGACAATAGAGACAACAGAGACAATAGAGACAACAGAGACAATAGAGACAACAGAGACAATAGAGACAATAGAGACAATAGAGACAATAGTGACAATAGTGACAATAGAGACAATAGAGACAATAGAGACAATAAACACAATAGAGACATCAGAGACAATAGAGACAACAGAGACAATAGTGACAACAGAGACAATAGAGACAACAGAGACAATAGAGACAATAGTGACAATAGTGACAATAGTGACAACTGAGACAATAGTGACAATAGAGACAACAGAGACAACAGAGACAATAGTAACAATAGTGACAATAGAGACAATAGTGACATCTGAGACAATAGTTACAATAGAGACAATAGAGACAACAGAGACAACAGAGACAATAGTGACAATAGTGACAATAGTGACAACTGAGACAATAGTGACAAAAGAGACAACAGAGACAATAGTAACAATAGTGACAATAGAGACAATAGTGACAACTGAGACAATAGTGACAATAGAGACAACAGAGACAACAGAGACAATAGTGACAATAGTGACAATAGAGACAATAGAGACAATAGTGACAACTGAGACAATAGTGACAATAGAGACAACAGAGACAACAGAGACAATAGTGACAATAGTGACAATAGAGACAATAGTGACAATAGAGACAACAGAGACAATATTGACAACTGAGACAATAGTGACAATAGAGACAACAGAGACAATAGAGACAACAGAGACAATAGAGACAACAGGACAACGAGGACACACCGAGTGACAAAGTAGAGACAATAGAGACAACAGAGACAATAGAGACACAGAGACATAGTGACAATAGAGACAACAGAACGAGACAATATGTGACAATAGAGACAACAGAGACAAATTAAGTGACAATAGAGACCAGACTAGAGACACAGATTGACAAAATAGAGACAAATAGAGACAATAGATGACAACATGAGACATACAGAGACAACTGAGTGACAACTAGAGACAATAGAGACAACATGAGACAATAGAGACAACATAGACAACAGAACACAGAGACATAAAGTGACAACATGAGAACATACGAGACAACAGAGACAATGAGGACATAGCTGAACAATAGAGACAACAAGACAATAGAGGCAATATAGACATAAGACAAATAGAGACGAACAGAGACAATAGAGACAAATGAGACAATAGAGACAATAGAGACAACAGAGACAATATGAGACAACTGAGACAATAGAGACAATAGAGTAAACAAGAGTGGACAATAGAGACAACTAGAGACAGCAGAGGGACAATAGAGGGACAATAGGTAGACAACAGAGACAATAGGAGACAATAGAGACAATAGAGACAACAGAGACAATAGAGACAAATAGAGACAACAGAGACAACAGAGACAATAGTGACAATAGAGACAATAGTGACAATAGTGACAATAGAGACAATAGAGACAATAGTGACAATAGAGACAACAGAGACAATAGAGACAATAGAGACAATAGAGACAATAGAGACAATAGAGACAATAGAGACAACAGAGACAATCAGAGACAATAGAGACAACAGAGACAACAGAGACAACAGAGACAATAGTGACAATCAGAGACACAGAGACAATAGAGACAACTAGAGACAATAGAGACAACAGAGACATAGAGACAACAGAGACAATAGAGACAATAGAGACAATAGAGACAACAGAGACAATAGAGACAACAGAGACACACAGAGACAATAGAGACAATAGAGACAACTAGAGACAACAGAGACAATAGAGACAACAGAGACAATAGAGACAACAGAGACAATAGAGACAACAGAGACAATAGAGACAACAGAGACAACAGAGACAACATAGACAATAGAGACAATAGAGACACACAGAGACAATAGAGACAACAGAGACAATAGTGACAACACGAGACAATAGAGACAATAGAGACAATCAGAGACAATAGAGACAATAGAGACAAGAGACAATAGAGACAATAGAGACAACAGAGACAACAGAGACAATAGTGACAACAGAGACAATAGAGACAACAGAGACAACAGAGACAAAGAGACAATAGAGACAACTAGAGACAACAGAGACAACTAGAGACACAGAGACAATAGAGACACACAGAGACAATAGAGACAACAGAGACAACAGAGACAATAGTGACAACAGAGACCAATAGAGACCAAGCAGACAACAGAGACATAGAGACAATAGAGACAACAGAGACAATAGTGACAACAGAGACAATAGAGACAATAGTGACAATAGAGACAATCAGAGACAACAGAGACAACAGAGACAATAGTGACAATAGAGACAATAGACAACAGAGACAATAGTGACAATAGAGCAATAGAGACAATAGAGACAATAGTGACAATAGAGACAATAGAGACAATAGTGACAATAGACAATAGAGACAATAGTGACAACTAGAGACAATAGAGACAATAGAGACAATAGAGACAATAGAGACAATAGAGACAATAGTGACAATAGAGACAATAGAGACAACAGAGACACTAGTGCAATAAGACAATAGAGACAATAGAGACAATAGTGACAATAGTGACAATAGAGACAACAGAGACAATAGTGACAACTGAGACAATAGAGACAATAGTGACAATAGAGACAATAGAGACAATAGAGACAATAGTGACAATAGTGACAATAGAGACAACAGAGACAATAGAGACAATAGTGACAATAGAGACAATAGAGACAACAGAGACAACAGAGACAATAGTGACAATAGAGACAATAGAGACAACAGAGACAATAGTGACAATAGAGACAATAGAGACAATAGTGACAACAGAGACAATAGAGACAATAGAGACAATAGAGACAACAGAGACAGCAAAGACAACAGAGACAATAGAGACAATAGAGACAACAGAGACAATAGAGACAATAGAGACAATAGAGACAATAGAGACAATAGAGACAACAGAGACAATAGAGACAGCAGAGACAACAGAGACAATAGAGACAATAGAGACAACAGAGACAACAGAGGCAATAGAGGCAATAGAGACAATAGAGACAATAGAGACAATAGAGACAACAGAGACAACAGAGACAATAGAGAAAATAGAGACAATAGAGACAAATAGAGGACATAGAGACAACAGAGACAACAGAGCACAGAGACAATAGAGACAATAGAGACAATAGAGACAATAGAGACAATAGAGACAATAGAGACAATAGAGACGATAGAGACAACAGAGACAACAGAGACAATAGAGACAACCAGAGACAATAGAGACAATAGAGACAAATAGAGACAATAGAGTACAATGGAGACAATAGAGACAACAGAGAACAATAGAGACAATAGAGACAGCAGAGACAACAGAGACAATAGAGACAATAGAGACAACAGAGACAACAGAGACAATAGAGACAATAGAGACAATAGAGACAATAGAGACAACAGAGACAATAGAGACAACAGAGACAATAGAGACAATAGAGACAATAGAGACAATGGAGACAATAGAGACAATAGAGACAATAGAGACAATAGAGACAACAGAGACAATAGAGACAGCAGAGACAACAGAGACAATAGAGACAATAGAGACAATAGAGACAATAGAGACATAGAGACAACAGAAACAACAGAGACAATAGAGACAGCAGAGACAATAGAGACAATAGAGACAATAGAGACAATAGAGACAGCAGAGACAATAGAGACAATAGAGACAATAGAGACCGCAGAGACAATAGAGACAACAGAGACAACAGAGACAATAGAGACAGCAGAGACAATAGAGACAATAGAGACAATAGAGACAATAGAGACAATAGAGACAATAGAGACAATAGAGACAATAGAGACAACAGAGACAATAGAGACAACAGAGACAATAGAGACAGCAGAGACAATAGAGACAATAGAGACAATAGAGACAATAGAGACAATAGAGACAATAGAGACAATAGAGACAACAGAGACAATAGAGACAGCAGAGACAACAGAGACAATAGAGACAATAGAGACAACAGAGACAAGAGAGACAATAGAGACAATAGAGACAATAGAGACAATAGAGACAATAGAGACAATAGAGACAATAGAGACAACAGAGACAATAGAGACAACAGAGACAATAGAGACAATAGAGACAATAGAGACAATAGAGACAATAGAGACAACAGAGACAATAGAGACAATAGAGACAACAGAGACAACAGAGACAATAGAGACAACAGAGACAATAGAGACAACAGAGACAACAGAGACAACAGAGACAATAGAGACAATAGAGACAACAGAGACAATAGAGACAATAGAGACAATAGAGACAATAGAGACAACAGAGACAACAGAGACAATAGAGACAATAGAGACAATAGAGACAATAGAGACAATAGAGACAATAGAGACAATAGAGACAACAGAGACAATAGTGACAACAGAGACAACAGAGACAATAGAGACAACAGAGACAATAGAGACAATAGAGACAATAGAGACAATAGAGACAACAAAGACAACAGAGACAACACAGACAACAGAGACAACTGAGACAACAGAGACAATAGAGACAATAGAGACAACAGAGACAACAGAGACAACAGAGACAACTGAGACAACAGAGACAATAGAGACAACAGAGACAACAGAGACAATAGAGACAACAGAGACAACAGACAATAGTGACAACAGAGACAACAGAGACAATAGAGACAACAGAGACAACAGAGACAACAGAGACAACAGAGACAACTGAGACAACAGAGACAATAGAGACAATAGAGACAACAGAGACAACAGAGACAACTGAGACAACAGAGACAATAGAGACAATAGAGACAACAGAGACAATAGAGACAATAGAGACAATAGAGACAACAGAGACAATAGAGACAATAGAGACAACAGAGACAACAGAGACAATAGAGACAACAGAGACAACAGAGACAACAGAGACAATAGAGACAACAGAGACAATAGAGACAACAGAGACAACAGAGACAATAGAGACAACAGAGACAATAGAGACAATAGAGACAATAGAGACAACAGAGACAATAGAGACAACAGAGACAACAGAGACAACAGAGACAAAAGAGACAATAGTGACAACAGAGACAACAGAGACAACAGAGACAATAGAGACAACAGAGACAACAGAGACAACAGAGACAACAGAGACAATAGAGACAACAGAGACAATAGAGACAACAGAGACAACAGAGACAATAGAGACAACAGAGACAACAGAGACAACAGAGACAACAGAGACAATAGTGACAACAGAGACAACAGAGACAACAGAGACAATAGAGACAACAGAGACAACAGAGACAACAGAGACAACAGAGACAATAGAGACAATAGAGACAACAGAGACAACAGAGACAATAGTGACAATAGAGACAATAGAGACAACAGAGACAATAGAGACAACAGAGACAATAGTGACAATAGAGACAACAGAGACAATAGTGACAATAGAGACAACAGAGACAATAGTGACAATAGAGACAACAGAGACAATAGTGACAATAGAGACAATAGAGACAACAGAGACAACAGAGACAACAGAGACAATAGTGACAACTGAGACAATAGAGACAACTGAGACAATAGAGACAACAGAGACAACAGAGACAATAGAGAGAACAGAGACAACAGAGACAACAGAGACAATAGTGACAACTGAGACAATAGAGACAACAGAGACAATAGAGACAATAGTGACAATAGAGACAACAGAGACAATAGAGACAATAGAGACAATAGAGACAATAGAGACAACAGAGACAATAGAGACAATAGAGACAATAGAGACAACAGAGACAACAGAGACAATAGAGACAATAGTGACAACAGAGACAATAGAGACAGCAGAGACAATAGTGACAACAGAGACAATAGAGACAACAGAGACAATAGTGACAAATGAGACAATAGAGACAATAGAGACAATAGAGACAATAGAGACAATAGAGACAACAGAGACAACAGAGACAACAGAGACAATAGAGACAATAGTGACAACTGAGACAATAGAGACAATAGAGACAACAGAGACAATAGTGACAACAGAGACAATAGAGACAGCAGAGACAACAGAGACAATAGAGACAATAGAGACAATAGAGACAATAGAGACAATAGAGACAATAGAGACAATAGAGACAACAGAGACAATAGAGACAACAGAGACAACAGAGACAACAGAGACAACAGAGACAATAGAGACAACAGAGACAATAGTGACAACTGAGACAATAGAGACAATAGAGACAATAGAGACAATAGAGACAATAGAGACAACAGAGACAACAGAGACAACAGAGACAATAGAGACAATAGTGACAACTGAGACAATAGAGACAATAGAGACAACAGAGACAATAGAGACAACAGATACAATAGAGACACATAGACGCACAACAGAGACAATAGATGCCACAACTAGGAGACAATAGAGACAATCTGAGACAATAGATGACAATAGATGACAATAGAGACAACTAGAGGACAATAGAGACACAGAGACAACAGAGACCACTAGATGACCAACTAGAGACAACAGAGACAACTAGAGACACCATGAGACATAGTAGTGACACCAGAGACAACTATGAGAAACAGAGGACAACAGAGACAATAGAGACAACAGAGACAATATGAGGACAACTAGCTAGACAACAGAGACAACTAGAGACAACAGAGACAACAGAGACAATAGGACAACTGAGACAACATAGGACACAATAGTGACAACAGATGACAATAGCTAGACAATAGAGACAACTAGATGACATATAAGAGACCGACAGAGACAATAGATGACAACTAGATGACACATGAGTGACAATAGAGACAATAGAGACAACAGAGACAATTAGATGACAACAGAGGACAATAGTAGACAACTAGTAGACAACTAGCTAGACAACTAGAGGACAATAGAGACAACAGAGACAACAGAGACAACAGAGACAACAGAGACAATAGAGACAACAGAGACAATAGAGACAACAGAGACAACAGAGACAACAGAGACAACAGAGACAATAGAGACACCAGAGACAATAGAGACAACAGAGACAACAGAGACAATAGAGACAACAGAGACAACAGAGACAACAGAGACAACAGAGACAATAGTGACAACAGAGACAACAGAGACAATAGAGACAACAGAGACAACAGAGACAACAGAGACAACAGAGACAATAGAGACAACAGAGACAATAGAGACAACAGAGACAACAGAGACAACAGAGACAATAGAGACACCAGAGACAACAGAGACAACAGAGACAATAGTGACAACAGAGACAATAGAGACAATAGAGACAATAGCGACAATAGAGACAATAGAGACAATAGAGACAATAGAGACAATAGAGACAACAGAGACAATAGAGACAATAGTGACAATAGAGACAATAGTGACAACAGAGACAACAGAGACAATAGTGACAATAGAGACAATAGAGACAACAGAGACAATAGTGACAATAGAGACAATAGAGACAATAGAGACAATAGTGACAATAGTGACAATAGAGACAACAGAGACAATAGTGACAACTGAGACAATAGAGACAATAGTGACAATAGAGACAATAGAGACAATAGAGACAATAGTGACAATAGTGACAATAGAGACAACAGAGACAATAGAGACAATAGTGACAATAGAGACAATAGAGACAACAGAGACAACAGAGACAATAGTGACAATAGAGACAATAGAGACAACAGAGACAATAGTGACAATAGAGACAATAGAGACAATAGTGACAACAGAGACAATAGAGACAATAGAGACAATAGAGACAACAGAGACAGCAAAGACAACAGAGACAATAGAGACAACAGAGACAATAGAGACAATAGAGACAATAGAGACAATAGAGACAATAGAGACAACAGAGACAATAGAGACAGCAGAGACAACAGAGACAATAGAGACAATAGAGACAACAGAGACAACAGAGACAATAGAGACAATAGAGACAATAGAGACAATAGAGACAATAGAGACAATAGAGACAACAGAGACAATAGAGACAACAGAGACAATAGAGACAATAGAGACAATAGAGACAATGGAGACAATAGAGACAATAGAGACAATAGAGACAATAGAGACAACAGAGACAACAGAGACAATAGAGACAATAGAGACAATAGAGACAATAGAGACAATAGAGACAATAGAGACAATAGAGACGACAGAGACAACAGAGACAACAGAGACAATAGAGACAACAGAGACAATAGAGACAATAGAGACAATAGAGACAATAGAGACAATGGAGACAATAGAGATAACAGAGACAATAGAGACAATAGAGACAGCAGAGACAACAGAGACAATAGAGACAATAGAGACAACAGAGAAGACAGAGACAATAGAGACAATAGAGACAATAGAGACAATAGAGACAACAGAGACAATAGAGACAACAGAGACAATAGAGACAATAGAGACAATGGAGACAATAGAGACAATAGAGACAATAGAGACAATAGAGACAACAGAGACAATAGAGACAGCAGAGACAACAGAGACAATAGAGACAATAGAGACAATAGAGACAATAGAGACAATAGAGACAATAGAGACAACAGAAACAACAGAGACAATAGAGACAGCAGAGACAATAGAGACAATAGAGACAATAGAGACAATAGAGACAGCAGAGACAATAGAGACAATAGAGACAATAGAGACAACAGAGACAACAGAGACAATAGAGACAATAGAGACAATAGAGACAATAGAGACAACAGAGACAATAGAGACAACAGAGACAATAGAGACAATAGAGACAATAGAGACAATGGAGACAATAGAGACAATAGAGACAATAGAGACAACAGAGACAATAGAGACAGCAGAGACAACAGAGACAATAGAGACAATAGAGACAATAGAGACAATAGAGACAATAGAGACAATAGAGACAACAGAAACAACAGAGACAATAGAGACAGCAGAGACAATAGAGACAATAGAGACAATAGAGACAATAGAGACAGCAGAGACAATAGAGACAATAGAGACAATAGAGACAATAGAGACAATAGAGACAATAGAGACAATAGAGACAATAGAGACAATAGAGACGATAGAGACAACAGAGACAACAGAGACAATAGAGACAACAGAGACAATAGAGACAATAGAGACAATAGAGACAATAGAGACAATGGAGACAATAGAGATAACAGAGACAATAGAGACAATAGAGACAGCAGAGACAACAGAGACAATAGAGACAATAGAGACAACAGAGACAACAGAGACAATAGAGACAATAGAGACAATAGAGACAATAGAGACAACAGAGACAATAGAGACAAACAGAGACAATAGAGACAATAGAGACAATAGAGACAATGGAGACAATAGAGACAATAGAGACAATAGAGACATAGAGACAACAGAGACAATAGAGACAGCAGAGACAACAGAGACAATAGAGACAATAGAGACAATAGAGACAATAGAGACAATAGAGACAATAGAGACAACAGAAACAACAGAGACAATAGAGACAGCAGAGACAATAGAGACAATAGAGACAATAGAGACAATAGAGACAGCAGAGACAATAGAGACAATAGAGACAATAGAGACCGCAGAGACAATAGAGACAACAGAGACAACAGAGACAATAGAGACAGCAGAGACAATAGAGACATAGAGACAATAGAGGACAATAGAGACAATAGAGACAATAGAGGACAATAGAGACAACAGAGACAATAGAGACAACAGAGACAATAGAGACAGCAGAGACAATAGAGACAATTAGAGACAATAGAGACAATAGAGACATAGAGACAATAGAGACAATAGAGACAACAGAGACAATAGAGACAGCAGAGACAACAGAGACAATAGAGACAATAGAGACAACAGAGACAAGAGAGACAATAGAGGACAATAGAGACAATAGAGACAATAGAGACAATAGAGACAATAGAGACAATAGAGACAATAGAGACAACAGAGACAATAGAGGACAACAGAGACAATAGAGACAATAGAGACATAGATACAATAGAGACAATAGAGACAACAGAGACAATAGAGACAATAGAGACAACAGAGACAACAGAGACAATAGAGACAACAGAGACAATAGAGACAACAGAGACAACAGAGACAACAGAGACAATAGAGACAATAGAGACAACAGAGACAATAGAGACAATAGAGACAATAGAGACAATAGAGACAATAGAGACAACAGAGACAACAGAGACAATAGAGACAATAGAGACAATAGAGACAATAGATACAATAGAGACAATAGAGACAACAGAGACAATAGTGACAACAGAGACAACAGAGACAATAGAGACAACAGAGACAACAGAGACAACAGAGACAACAGAGACAATAGAGACAACAGAGACAATAGAGACAATAGAGACAATAGAGACAATAGAGACAACAGAGACAACAGAGACAACAGAGACAACTGAGACAACAGAGACAATAGAGACAATAGAGACAACAGAGACAATAGAGACAATAGAGACAACAGAGACAACAGAGACAATAGTGACAACAGAGACAATAGAGACAACAGAGACAACAGAGACAATAGAGACAATAGAGACAACAGAGACAATAGAGACAATAGAGACAACAGAGACAACAGAGACAACAGAGACAACTGAGACAACAGAGACAATAGAGACAACAGAGACAACAGAGACAATAGAGACAACAGAGACAACAGACAATAGTGACAACAGAGACAACAGAGACAATAGAGACAACAGAGACAACAGAGACAACAGAGACAACAGAGACAACTGAGACAACAGAGACAATAGAGACAATAGAGACAACAGAGACAACAGAGACAACAGAGACAACTGAGACAACAGAGACAATAGAGACAATAGAGACAACAGAGACAATAGAGACAATAGAGACAATAGAGACAACAGAGACAATAGAGACAATAGAGACAACAGAGACAACAGAGACAATAAAGACAACAGAGACAACAGAGACAATAGAGACAACAGAGACAATAGAGACAACAGAGACAACAGAGACAATAGAGACAACAGAGGACATAGAGACAATAGAGACAATAGAGACAACAGAGACAATAGAGACAACAGAGACAACAGAGACAAAGAGACAAACAGAGACAATAGAGACAACAGAGACACAGAGACAACGAGACAATAGAGACAACAGAGACAACAGAGCAACAGAGACAACAGAGACAATAGAGGACAACAGAGACAATAGAGACAACAGAGACAACAGAGACAACAGAGACAACAGAGACAATAGAGACAACAGAGACAATAGAGACATAACAGAGAGACAATAGAGACAACAGAGACAAAGAGACAACAGAGACAACGAGACAACAGAGACAATAGAGACAATAGAGACAACGAGACAATAGAGACATAGAGACAACAGAGACAACAGAGACAATAGTGACAACAGAGACAATAGAGACAACAGAGAAACAGAGACAATAGAGACAATAGAGACAACAGAGACAATAGAGACAATCGAGTACAACAGAGACACAGAGACAACAGAGACAACTGAGACACAGAGACAATAGAGACAACAGAGACAACAGAGACAATAGAGACAACAGAGACAACAGACAATAGTGACAACAGAGACAACAGAGACAATAGAGACAACAGAGACAACAGAGACAACAGAGACAACAGAGACAACTGAGACAACAGAGACATAGAGACAATAGAGACACAGAGCACAGAGACAACAGCGACTGAGACAACAGAGACAACAGAGACAATAGAGACAACAGAGACAATAGAGACAATAGAGACAATAGAGTACAATAGAGACAATGGAGACAATAGAGATAACAGAGACAATAGAGACAATAGAGACAGCCGAGACAACAGAGACAATAGAGACAATAGAGACACAGAGAAACAGAGACATAGAGACAATAGAGACAACAGAGACAATAGAGCAACAGAGACAATAGAGACAACAGAGACAATAGAGACAATGAGACAAGAGACAATAGAGACAATAGAGACAATATGAGACAATAGAGCACAAAGAGACAATAGAGACAGCAGAGACAACAGAGCCAATAGAGACAATAAGACAATGAGGACAATAGAGACATAGAGACAATAGAGACAACAGAAACAACAAGCATAGAGACGCAGAGACATAGAGACAATAGAGACAATAGACGACCAATAGAGACGCAGAGACTAGAGACAATAGAGACAATAGAGACAACAGAGACAACAGAGACAATAGAGACAATAGAGACAATAGAGACAATAGAGACAGCAGAGACAATAGAGACAATAGAGACAATAGAGACAACAGAGACAACAGAGACAATAGAGACAATAGAGACAATAGAGACAATAGAGACAACAGAGACAATAGAGACACAGAGACAACAGAGACAATAGAGACAATAGAGACAATAGAGACAATAGAGGACAATAGAGACAATAGGAGACAAGCAGAAACAACAGAGACAATAGAGACAGCAGAGGACAATAGAGACAATAGAGACAATAGAGACAACAGAGACAGTCTAGAGGACATAGAGACAATAGAGACAATAGAGACAATAGAGACAATAGAGACAATAGAGACAATAGAGACAATAGAGACAATAGAGACGATAGAGACAACAGAGACAACAGAGACAATAGAGACAACAGAGACAATAGAGACAATAGAGACAATAGAGACAATAGAGACAATGGAGACAATAGAGATAAACAGAGGACAATAGAGACCATAGAGACAGCAGAGACAACGAGACAATAGAGACAATAGAGACAACAGTAAGACAAACAGAGACAATAGAGACAATAGATGACAATAGAGACCAATAGAGACAGCAGAGACAATAGAGACAACAGAGACAATAGAGACAATAGAGACAATGGAGACAATAGAGACAATAGAGACAATAGAGACAATAGAGACAATAGAGACAACAGAGACAATAGAGACAGCAGAGACAACAGAGACAATAGAGACAATAGAGACAATAGAGACAATAGAGACAATAGAGACAATAGAGACAACAGAGACAATAGAGACACAGAGACAATAGAGACAATAGAGACAACAGAGACAATAGAGACAGAGAGACAACAGAGACAATAGAGACAATAGAGACAACAGAGACAACAGAGACAAATAGAGACACAGATGACAATAGAGACACTAGAGACAATAGAGACAATAGAGACAATAGGACAATAGAGACAACAGAGACAATAGAGACAATAGAGACATCAGAGACAATAGAGACAACAGAGACAACTAGAGACAACAGAGACAATAGAGACAACAGAGACAACAGAGACATAGAGACAACAGAGACAACAGACACTAGAGACAACAGAGACAATAGAGACATAGGGACAACAGAGACATAGAGACAATAGAGACAACAGAGACAAGACGATGACAATAGAGACAATAGAGACATAGCAATAGAGACAATAGAACAATAGAGACAAAGAGACAATAGAGACAATAGAGACAACAGAGACAACAGAGACAATAGAGACAATAGAGACAATAGAGACAATAGATACAATAGAGACAATAGAGGACAACAGAGACAATAGAGACAATAGAGCACAACAAGAGACAAAGAGACAATAGAGACAACAGAGACAATAGAGACACAGAGACAACAGAGACAACAGAGACAATAGAGACAATAGAGACACAGAGACATAGCAAGGACAACTAGAGACAATAGAGACAATAGAGACAATAGAGACAACAGAGACAACAGAGACAATAGAGACAATAGAGACAATAGAGACAATAGAGACCACAGAGACACTAGAGACAATAGAGACACAGAGACAATAGTGACAACAGAGACAATAGAGACAATAGAGACAATAGAGACAACAGAGACAATAGAGACAACAGAGACAATAGAGACAACAGAGACAATAGAGACAACAGAGACAACAGAGACAACAGAGACAACAGAGACAATAGAGACAACAGAGACAATAGAGACAACAGAGACAACAGAGACAACAGAGACAAGCAGAGACAATAGTGACAACAGAGACAACAGAGACAACAGAGACAATAGAGACAACAGAGACAACAGAGACAACAGAGACAACAGAGACAATAGAGACAACAGAGACAATAGAGACAACAGAGACAAAAGACAATAGAGACACAGAGACAACAGAGACAACAGAGCACAACAGAGGACAAAGTAGGACAACAGAGACAACAGAGACAACAGAGACAATAGAGACAACTAGAGACAACAGAGACAACAGAGACAACAGAGACAATAGAGACACAGAGAACAACAGAGACAACTAGAGACAACAGAGACAATAGAGACAACAGAGACAACAGAGACAATAGAGACAACAGAGACAACAGAGACAACTAGAGACAACAGAGACAACAGAGACAATAGAGACAATAGAGACAACTAGAGACAACAGAGACAACAGAGACAATAGAGACAACAGAGACAACAGAGACAATAGAGACAACAGAGACAACAGAGACAATAGAGACAACAGAGACAATAGAGACAGCAGAGACAACAGAGACAATAGAGACAACAGAGACAACAGAGACAATAGAGACAACAGAGACAACAGAGACAATAGAGACAACAGAGACAATAGAGACAACAGAGACAACAGAGACAATAGAGACAACAGAGACAACAGAGACAATAGAGACAACAGAGACAACAGAGACAATAGAGACAACAGAGACAACAGAGACAACAGAGACAATAGAGACAATAGAGACAACAGAGACAACAGAGACAACAGAGACAACAGAGACAACAGAGACAACAGAGACAACAGAGACAATAGAGACAACAGAGCAACAGAGACAACAAGACAATAGAGACAACAGAGACAACAGAGACACAGAGACAACAGAGACAATAGAGACAAATAGAGACAACAGAGACAATAGAGACAATCAGAGACAACAGAGACAATAGAGACAAACAGAGACAACAGAGACAACAGAGACAACAGAGACAATAGGACAACAGAGACAACAGAGACAACTGAGACAACAGAGACAACAGAGACAATAGAGACAACAGAGACAAAGAGACAACAGAGACAATAGGAGACAACAGAGACAACAGAGACATAGAGACAACAGAGACAATAGAGACAAGAGACAACAGAGACAATAGAGACAACAGAGACAACAGAGACAATAGTGACAACAGAGACAACAGAGACAATAGTGACAACAGAGACAATAGAACATAGACAACAGAGGACAATAGAGAACAACAGAGACAACAGAGACAAAGAGACACGAGACATAGAGACAATAGAGGACAATAGAGACACTAGAGACAATAGAGACAACAGAGACACCTAGACAGACAACAGAGACAACAGAGACAACAGAGACAACATAGACAACAGAGACAACAGAGACAATAGAGACAATAGAGACACATAGGAGACAACCAGAGACAACAGAGACCTACAGAGACAACAGAGACATGAGACACAGAGACATAGAGACAATAGAGACAGCAGAGACAATAGAGACAATAGAGACAACAGAGGACAATAGAGACAATAGAGACAATAGAGACAATAGAGGACAACAGAGACATAGAGACAACAGGATAACGAGACAATAGAGACAATAGAGACACAGAGACAACAGAGACACAGAGACATAGAGACAACAGAGACAATAGAGACAATAGAGACAGCAGAGACAATAGAGGACAATAGAGACCACAGAGACAATAGAGACAGCAAGACAATAGAGACAATAGAGTACAACAGAGACAACAGAGACAACAGAGACAACAAGAGACAACTAGAGACAAATAAACAATAGAGACAATAGAACAATTCCGACAATAGATACAACTGAGACAATGGAGACAATCACCACCTCTACCCCTCCCTCCCTACCACCATCACCACCTCCTTCCTCCCTAACAACTACCGTCACTTCCTCCTCCCTCTCTGTCACCCACAGTCACCTCCCCCTCCCTCTCAACCACAGTCATCTCCCCTCCCCGCCCAACCCTCCTTCCAAGCCACGATCCCCTCCCCCTCCCCGCCCAACCCTCCATCCCAGCCACAGTCACCTCCCCCTCCCCGCCCAACCTCCCTCCAAGCCACGGTCACCTCTCCCTCCCCGCCCAACCCTCCCTCCCAGCAACCATCATATCCCCTCCTTGCCCAACCCTCCTCCCAGCCACGATCACCTGCGCCTCCCCGCCAAACCCTCCCTCCCAGCCACCATCATCTCGCCTCCCCGCCCAACCCTCCCTCCCAGCCACGATCACCTGCCCCTCCCCGCCCAACCCTCCCTCCCTCCCAGCCATGGTCATCTCCCCCTCCCCGCCCAACCCTCCCTCCAGTCCAGGTCACCCCCCCATCCCCGCCCAACACTCCCTCCCAGCCACGATCATCTCCCCTCCCCGCCCAACCCTCCCTCCCAGCCATGGTCACCTCCCCCTCCCCGCCCAACCCTCCCTCCCAGCCACGGTCACCATCCTCCTCCCCGCCCACGCCGCCCTCCCAGCCACCATCATCTCCCCTCCCCGCCCAACCCTCCCTCCCAGCCACGATCACCTGCCCCTCCCCGCCAACCCTCCCTCCAGTCCAGGTCACCTCCCCCTCCCCGCCCAACCCTCCCTCCCAGCCACGGTCACCTCCCCCTCCCCGCCCTACCCTCCCTCCCAGCCACGGTCACCTCCTCCTCCCCGCCCACGCCGCCCTCCCAGCCACCGTCACCTGTGAACTGTGAATTCACAGCACAGACAGCCCAATGGACACAGACACCTAACGTAAGGATTGTTTCGTTTCATTAGTTCCCGGTTCCAGTTTTACATCACTTTGGTTATTTCCCATTTTAAATGGAATATAACATATTTCCAACAAAAGTGGAAATTGTCGAATTTTCCGAGGACATTTTCCGGAGATTTGACAATGAAACTAAACTGACAAATTAATGTGGACAAGCGACCGGCCTCCCCCCTCCCGACATGTCATGGCAGCGCCCTCATTGGTCAATCAGGCGGAAGCTCCCATGAGAGAACACAAAATTGTAGTGTTGGAGGAGCTACATCACCTACTGCTACCGTCTGTTCGTGTCTGGGGCATAATGCCTCCTCCCTCCCAGCTGTGAAGGAAAGGCTGGACTGAACAACGACTGTAGGTTTATCCTCCTCCTTAGAACTCACGGCTCCATAATTTCAACCCCACTGGATGAAGTGAGTGATCATCATCATTCTTGTTGGACAAACAACAGGGAAATTATTCAGCGTCCTTTCCTGTTCGTGTGTCACAAGAAGAATATACAACATAGCTAAATAATGATCGTAAGTAGAATAAAGAACACACTCAGAACAAAGAAAACAAGTGAACATAGAACAAAAGTAGAATAAAGAACAAACATATAATACATAATATCATTAGAAACCAGAACTCAAGTAGAATATAGTACACATGTAGAATATAGTACACATATAGAATATAGTACACGGTTAGAATATAGTACACATGTAGAATATAGTACACATGTAGAATAGAGTACACATATAGAATATAGTACACATGTAGAATATAGTACACATGTAGAATATAGAACACATATAGAATATAGTACACATATAGAATATAGTACACATATAGAATATAGTACACATATATAATATAGTACACACGTAGAATATAGTACACATGTAGAATATAGTACACATGTAGAATAGAGTACACATATAGAATATAGTACAGATGTAGATTATAGTACATATGTAGATTATAGTACACATGTATAATATAGTACACATGTATAATATAGTACACATGTAGAATATAGTACACATGTAGAATATAGTACACATGTAGAATACATTACATATGTGGAATATAGTACACGGTTAGAATATAGTACACATGTAGAATATAGTACACATATAGAATATAGAACACATGTAGAATATATTACACATGTAGAATATAGTACACATGTAGAATATAGTACACATGTAGAATATAGTACACATGTAGAATATAGTACACATATAGAATATAGTACACGGTTAGAATATAGTACACATGTAGAATATAGTACACATGTAGAATATAGTACACATGTAGAATATAGTACACATGTAGAATATAGTACACATGTAGAATATAGTACACATGTATAATATAGTACACATGTAGAATATAGTACACATATAGAATATAGTACACGGTTAGAATATAGTACACATGTAGAATATAGTACACATGTAGAATATAGTACACATGTAGAATAGAGTACACATATAGAATATAGTACACATGTAGAATATAGTACACATATAGAATATAGTACACGTGTAGATTATAGTACACATACAGAATACAGTACACATGTAGAATATAGTACACATGTAGATTATAGTACGCATGTAGAATATAGTACACATATAGAATATAGTACACATATAGAATATAGTACATATGTTGATTATAGTACAGATGTAGATTATAGTACAGATGTAGATTATAGTCCAGATATAGAATATAGTACACATGTATAATATAGTACGCATGTATAATATTGTACAATATAGATTATAGTACACATATAGAATATAGTACACATGTAGAATATAGTACACATGTAGAATATAGTATACATATAGAATATATTACACATATAGAATATAGTACACATGTATAATATAGTACACATGTATAATATAGTACACATGTAGAATATAGTACACGTATAGAATATTGTACACATGTAGAATATAGTACACATGTAGAATATAGTACACATATAGAATATAGTACACGTGTAGAATATAGTACACATGTAGAATATAGTACACATGTAGAATATAGTACACATGTAGAATATTGTACACATGTAGAATATAGTACACATGTAGAAATAGAGTACACATATAGCAATTAGTATACATGGTAGAGATATAGTACACATATAGACATCTAGCACACGTGTAGATTATAAGTACACTATAGACTCCGTACACATGTAGAATATAGTACACATGTAGATTATATACGCATGTATAATATAGTACACACATATAGAATATAGTACACATATAGAATATAGTACACATGTTTGATATAGTCACAGATGTAGATTTATAGTACAGATGCTAGATTATAGTCAAGATATAGAATATAGGTACACATGTAGGGAATACCAGTACACACGTAGAATATAGCTACACATTTAGAATAAAAATTACATCATGTATAATATGAGTAGGACACTGTGTAGAATATAGCACACATGTAGAATATAGTATAACTCCCGTATGTGTTCACTGTATATATTTATTACTACATCATACAACTCCCGTATGTGTTCTCTCTATATCTTTATTACTACATCATACAACTCCCGTATGTGTTCATTCTATATCTTTATTACTACATCATACAACTCCCGTATATGTTCACTGTATATATTTATTACTACATCATACACTCCCGTATGTGTTCTCTCTATATCTTTATTACTACATCATACAACTCCCGTATGTGTTCATTCTATATCTTTATTACTACATCATACAAACTCCCGTATATGTTCACTGTATATATTTATTACTACATCATACAACTCCCGTATGTGTTCTCTCTATATCTTTATTACTACATCATACACCTCCCGTATGTGTTCATTCTATATCTTTATTACTACATCATACAACTCCCGTATATGTTCACTGTATATATTTATTACTACATCATACAACTCCCGTATGTGTTCTCTCTATATCTTTATTACTACATCATACAACTCCCGTATGTGTTTATTCTATATCTTTATTACTACATCATACAACTCCCGTATATGTTCACTGTATATATTTATTACTACATCATACAACTCCCGTATGTGTTCATTCTATATATTTATTACTACATCATACAACTCCCGTATGTGTTCATTCTATATCTTTATTACTACATCATGCAACTCCCGTATATGTTCACTGTATATATTTATTACTACATCATACAACTCCCGTATGTGTTCTCTCTATATCTTTATTACTACATCATACAACTCCCGTATGTGTTCATTCTATATCTTTATTACTACATCATACAACTCCCGTATATGTTCACTGTATATATTTATTACTACATCATACAACTCCCGTATGTGTTCATTCTATATCGTTATTACTACATCATACAACTCCCGTATGTGTTCTCTCTATATCTTTATTACTACATCATACAACTCCCGTATGTGTTCATTCTATATCTTTATTACTACATCATACAACTCCCGTATATGTTCACTGTATATATTTATTACTACATCATACAACTCCCGTATGTGTTCATTCTATATCTTTATTACTACATCATACAACTCCCGTATGTGTTCATTCTATATATTTATTACTACATCATACAACTCCCGTATATGTTCACTGTATATATTTATTACTACATCATACAACTCCCATATATGTTCTCTGTATATATTTGTTGTTTGTCCATCAAGAATGATGATGACCATTCATTTCATCCAGTGGGGTTGAAGGTGTGGAGCCGTGGGTTCTAAGATGGCTGATAAGGCCTATTTTGGCTCGAAATGTTCTTTGACAATGTGGGCAAAGAATGCTTGACGTCTCTGGAGGAGGATTTCCTGCAGTGGTTTTTCTGTCCTGCCTTTTCTTCACAGCTCTGGCAGTCCTGGTTGCCTCACATATGACTGCACCCTTGCGTAATGATGCACGCCAAGAATTTCGGTCTCTGGCTGCAGCCTCCCAGGTGTCATGATGAATTCCAAAAGCATTCAGTGAAATTTTCAGAGTGTCTTTAAAACGTTTCCTCTGGCCACCTTGGGAGCGTTTACCACAACGCAGTTCGCTGTAAAAAATTCGTTTAGGGAGCCTGTGATCTGGCATGCGAGTCAAGTGACCAGCCCAGCGAATCTGATTCTTCATCAGTAGAGTGTGGATACTTGGCATGGATGCTCTTTCTAGGACATGTGTCTGGAATCTTGTCTTGCCATTTAATCTTCAGTAGCTTCCTTGGGCAGACTGTGTGGAAGTGGTTTAATTTCCTAGCGTGTCGCTGTTAAACAGTCCAGGTTTCACAAGCATATAGCAGTGTGGTTAATACAACTGCTTTGTAGACTTTTAGCTTTGTTTGCAGGCTTATTCCAGTTCTGTCCCACACATTCTTGTACAGTCTGCCAAAGGCCGCATGGCCTTGGAGATTCTTGCATTCACTTCGTCATCGATTGTGGCAGCTTGTGACACAGTGCTGCCAAGATAGATGAATTAGTCCACAACACTTAGTCTATGACCGTTCACTTTGATATTCGGCACAGTGTGATTATTCCCTGGAGCTGGCTGGTACATAACTACAGTCTTCTCCAAGTTGATATTGAGCCCAAAGTTGGCACAGGCATGTGAGAAAGCTGAAACATTATGTTGCATGTCCGCCTCTGAGTTTGCGTATAGAGCACAATCATCAGCAAACAGGAGCTCTCTGACGGTGCCGCTATTAATTTTGGTTTTAGCTTTCAGCCTTCTGAGATTGAATAACTTTCCATCCATACGGTAGTTGATGTCTATTCCAATGTTGTCGCTCTCGAAGGCATTCATCAACATGGCTGAAACATGAGGCCTGAACAGTGTTGGTGCCAGGACACATCCTTGCTTCACTCCATTGGTGACAGGAAAGGGTTCAGACAGTTCATCATTTTCCTGTACTCTTGCCTGCATGCCGTCATGAAATAGCCGCACTATTTGGACAAACTTTCGTGGACAGCCATATTTTGCCATAATCTTCCACAGTCCTTCTCTGCTGACTGTATCACAAGCCTTGGTAAGGTCAATGAAAGTGGAGAACATTTCGCAGTACTGTTCCTGACATTTCTCTTGCAGCTGCCTTGCAGCGAAAATCATGTCAACAGTTCCACGTTCTTTTCTGAAGCCACATTGACTCTCAGGAAGAAGACCTTGATCGAGACGGGCTGTGAGGCGATTGAGAAGAATTCTGGCGAGTATCTTCCCTGCAATTGAAGCAAGGAGATGCCTCGGTGGGTTGTCACAGGATTGACTGTTTCCTTTACGTTTGTAAAGGTGGACTATTGACGCGTCCTTAAATATATGTATATTTATATATTGTATATATTTATTACTACATCATACAACTACCGTATGTGTTCACTTCTATATCTTTATTACTACATCATACAACTCCCGTATATGTTCACTGTATATATTTATTACTACATCATACAACTCCCGTGTATGTTCACTGTATATATTTATTACTACATCATACAACTCCCGTATGTGTTCTCTCTATATCTTTATTACTACATCGTACAACTCCCGTATGTGTTCATTCTATATATTTATTACTACATCATACAACTCCCGTATGTGTTCTCTCTATATCTTTATTACTACATCATACAACTCCCGTATATGTTCACTGTTATATATTTATTACTACATCATACAACTCCCGTATGTGTTCTCTCTATATCTTTATTACTACATCATACAACTCCCGTATATGTTCACTCTATATCGTTATTACTATATCATACAACTCCCGTATATGTTCACTGTATATATTTATTACTACATTATACAACTCCCGTATGTGTTCACTGTATATCTTTATTACTACATTATACAACTCCCGTATGTGTTCACTGTATATCTTTATTACTACATTATACAACTCCCGTATGTGTTCACTGTATATCTTTATTACTACATTATACAACTCCCGTATGTGTTTACTCTATATCTTTATTACTACATCATACAACTCCCGTATATGTTCACTCTATATCGTTATTACTACATCATACAACTCCCGTATGTGTTTACTCTATATCTTTATTACTACATCATACAACTCCCGTATATGTTCACTCTATATCGTTATTACTACATCATACAACTCCCGTATATGTTCACTCTATATCGTTATTACTACATCATACAACTCCCGTATATGTTCACTCCATATCGTTATCACAATATCTTCTTCCAATAACACTTCCTGTTTTGATTTAGAGCATTCTGTATTTAATCTGATTTTTCTGAATGTCAAGACTGTGATTTATCAGTGCATATTTTCTGAATGTCAAGACAGTGATTTATCAGTGCATATTTTCTGAATGTCAAGACGCTGATTTATCTGTGTCTGTTTTTGTAAAGCTTTCATGCAATTTATTTCAAGTTTGTTGCGCTGCTCATTTAACCAATGTTCTATTGTCTTTGTCCATGTATCTCTAATTTATCATTTTCGTCGTTGTAATTCTCATTTTCTGTTCTTTTGTCATCAGCCTTAACATTCCTTCAGTCAGCTATTTATTCTTAGAGTTTCATATTTCTTGTAGTATCTCCACGTGAGTGGATCGATGCGTGTAAGAGGTGAGTGTATGGGTGGGGGATGTGTGTGTGGATGAGAAGATATGTGTGTGTGTGCGGCGGATGTGTGTGGGTGGTGGGGTGTGTGTGTGGGTGGGAGGTGTGGGTTTTTGGATGAAGAATGTGTTGGTTGGTGGGGATGTGTGTATGGGTGTGGGGATGTGTGTGTGTGAGTGCATGGGTGGTGAGATGTGTAGTTAAGGGATGTGTGATTGTGGATTGGAGATAGGGGTAGGGGGTGCTTGGCGAGTGGGTGGGTGGAGGATGTGTGGGAGGGTGAGTGTGTGTGGGTTGGGGGTGGGTGGGGGATTTGTGTGTGGGTGCGGGATGTGTGGGTGGAGGAGATTTTGTGTTTGGGGGATGTGTGAAGTGGGGGTTATGTGGGTGGGTGCGGGTTTTGCGTGTGGGTAGGTGCGGGATATGTGAGGTGAAGGGAATATGTGTGTGGGTGTTGGATATGCGGTTGGGGGATGTGTGTTTGGCTGAGTGGTTGGTGTGTGTGGGTGGATGGTGGAGGATATGTGGGTGGGTGAGTGTTGGTATGTTATGGGATGGGTGGAGGATGTGTGCGTGTGAGTGGGGAGATGTGCGAAGGTGGGGGGAATGTGTGGGTGGGTGATATGTGGAGGGATATGTGGTGGGTGGGGAGATGGTGTATGTGGGGGGAGGGTATGGGATGTGTGAGTTGGGGGATGGGTGGATGGATGGGGGAATGTATGTGCCTGTGGGTATGTGTGTGGTTGGGTGGTGAATGTGTGTGTCGGGGACACGAGGGTGGATAGGGGATGGGTGGGTGGGTGGGGGATTTGTCTCATAACATGATAACATGCATTGTTTATGTTTACAACATTCATTTGACAATGTTTTTTTTCCTATGTGAATGCACTATGCACTGATGAACGAAAGATGAGTGATTGGATGGCCGAATGTAAGACGGGCCTGCGTGCCCAATTTGTTACCCTTTGAAAATAAAGTTCGCTCGTTCGTTCGTTCGTTCGTTCGTTCTTTACTTGTTTTATCGATGGAGTTGTTTCAACGTTGTTCTTGATGCATAGACGTAGTTTAGACAAATGCATTGCTTCTGATTCTCAGAATCAATCTGTGTTGTTCTTGAATGTCTTTATCTGCTCTCAGAACCTCTGGTTTGATTATGAATGCTGGTAGCCGTATGTTAGCTCTGTACTGTCGTCCCTTATGTTGTGTCAACCAGGTGTTTGTAATCAGCAAGTCATTTATTTTTACCATTCTATCAGACTTTCTTCTCTTTAATTTCTTATTCCAAAGCTACAGTCCCCAACCATATCTTCCATTCTCTCCTTTCCTTCTATAGCTTTGGAATTTCGAAGTATTATTTTGACTTCATGCGATTTGGTCTGAGAAAACTCCATGATCATAAATCTGTCTCCTTCACGGCTGCTCGTTGTTGGTGTGTGCTATACTTGGATACTGTTATCAGTTATCAGTTATCAGTTGGGGTATCTTCATTGCACTCCGGACATGTCCACAGGTGCTCAGATCCTCGCCCCCCCCCCTTCCCCAGCTATGCATCAGCGTCCGGTGGCTAATAGTGCCAGTTCTGTGTTGGTTAACGAGGCGCCTTGTTTTCCCGCATGGGTGAAATAGTGATTGCGAGTGAGAGAGAGAGAGAGAGAGAGAGAGAGAGAGAGAGAGAGAGAGAGAGAGAGAGAGAGAGAGGGAGGGAGAGTGAGCGAACGAGAGTAAGACAGTGGAAGAATGGATTTGTTAATGTGTGTATGTGTGCGGCCATTGTTTGTGAGTGTCTATGGGTGTGTGTTAGTGAGAAGAGAGCGAGAAAGACCGAGAAAGAGAGAGAGAGAGAGAGAGAGAGAGAGAGAGAGAGAGAGAGAGAGAGAGAGAGAGAGAGAGAGAGAGAGAGAGAGAGAGATTTAAGCGCACGCATATCATGTAACATGCTATTCCCTATATGTTGTGTATTCTCATGTTCATATTACCATTTTGAATGCCAATTGATGTTATAACTTATAACATGAACACATTCTTGTACAGTCTGCCAAAGGCCGCATGGCCTTGGAGATTCTTGCATTCACTTCGTCATCGATTGTGGCAGCTTGTGACACAGTGCTGCCAAGATAGATGAATTAGTCCACAACACTTAGTCTATGACCGTTCACTTTGATATTCGGCACAGTGTGATTATTCCCTGGAGCTGGCTGGTACATAACTACAGTCTTCTCCAAGTTGATATTGAGCCCAAAGTTGGCACAGGCATGTGAGAAAGCTGAAACATTATGTTGCATGTCCGTCCTCTGAGTTTGCGTATAGGAGCACAATCATCAGCAAACAGGAGCTCTCTGACGGTGCCGCTATTAATTTTGGTTTTAGCTTTCAGCCTTCTGAGATTGAATAACTTTCCATCCATACGGTAGTTGATGTCTATTCCAATGTTGTCGCTCTCGAAGGCATTCATCAACATGGCTGAAAACATGAGGCTGAACAGTGTTGGTGCCAGGACACATCCTTGCTTCACTCCATTGGTGACAGGAAAGGGTTCAGACAGTTCATCATTTTCCTGTACTCTTGCCTGCATGCCGTCATGAAATAGCCGCACTATTTGGACAAACTTTCGTGGACAGCCATATTTTGCCATAATCTTCCACAGTCCTTCTCTGCTGACTGTATCACAAGCCTTGGTAAGGTCAATGAAAGTGGAGAACATTTCGCAGTTCTGTTCCTGACATTTCTCTTGCAGCTGCCTTGCAGCGAAAATCATGTCAACAGTTCCACGTTCTTTTCTGAAGCCACATTGACTCTCAGGAAGAAGACCTTGATCGAGACGGGCTGTGAGGCGATTGAGAAGAATTCTGGCGAGTATCTTCCCTGCAATTGAAAGCAAGGAGATGCCTCGGTGGTTGTCACAGGATTGACTGTTTCCTTTACGTTTGTAAAGGTGGACTATTGACGCGTCCTTAAATATATGTATATATTTATATATTGTATATATTTATTACTACATCATACAACTACCGTATGTGTTCATTCTATATATTTATTACTACATCATACAACTCCCGTATGTGTTCACTGTATATATTTATTACTACATCATACAACTCCCGTGTATGTTCACTGTATATATTTATTACTACATCATACAACTCCCGTATGTGTTCTCTCTATATCTTTATTACTACATCATACAACTCCCGTATGTGTTCATTCTATATATTTATTACTACATCATACAACTCCCGTATGTGTTCTCTCTATATCTTTATTACTACATCATACAACTCCCGCATGTGTTCTCTCTATTCTTTATTACTACATCATACAACTCCCGTATATGTTCACTGTTATATATTTATTACTACATCATACAACTCCCGTATGTGTTCTCTCTATATCTTTATTACTACATCATACAACTCCCGTATATGTTCACTCTATATCGTTATTACTATATCATACAACTCCCGTATATGTTCACTGTATATATTTATTACTACATTATACAACTCCCGTATGTGTTCACTGTATATCTTTATTACTACATTATACAACTCCCGTATGTGTTCACTGTATATCTTTATTACTACATTATACAACTCCCGTATGTGTTCACTGTATATCTTTATTACTACATTATACAACTCCCGTATGTGTTCACTGTATATCTTTATTACTACATTATACAACTCCCGTATGTGTTTACTCTATATCTTTATTACTACATCATACAACTCCCGTATATGTTCACTCTATATCGTTATTACTACATCATACAACTCCCGTATGTGTTTACTCTATATCTTTATTACTACATCATACAACTCCCGTATATGTTCACTCTATATCGTTATTACTACATCATACAACTCCCGTATATGTTCACTCTATATCGTTATTACTACATCATACAACTCCCGTATATGTTCACTCCATATCGTTATCACAATATCTTCTTCCAATAACACTTCCTGTTTTGATTTAGAGCATTCTGTATTTAATCTGATTTTTCTGAATGTCAAGACTGTGATTTATCAGTGCATATTTTCTGAATGTCAAGACAGTGATTTATCAGTGCATATTTTCTGAATGTCAAGACGCTGATTTATCTGTGTCTGTTTTTGTAAAGCTTTCATGCAATTTATTTCAAGTTTGTTGCGCTGCTCATTTAACCAATGTTCTATTGTCTTTGTCCATGTATCTCTAATTTATCATTTTCGTCGTTGTAATTCTCATTTTCTGTTCTTTTGTCATCAGCCTTAACATTCCTTCAGTCAGCTATTTATTCTTAGAGTTTCATATTTCTTGTAGTATCTCCACGTGAGTGGATCGATGCGTGTAAGAGGTGAGTGTATGGGTGGGGGATGTGTGTGTGGATGAGAAGATATGTGTGTGTGTGCGGCGGATGTGTGTGGGTGGTGGGGTGTGTGTGTGGGTGGGAGGTGTGGGTTTTTGGATGAAGAATGTGTTGGTTGGTGGGGATGTGTGTATGGGTGTGGGGATGTGTGTGTGTGTGAGTGCATGGGTGGTGAGATGTGTAGTTAAGGGATGTGTGATTGTGGATTGGAGATAGGGGTAGGGGGTGCTTGGCGAGTGGGTGGGTGGAGGATGTGTGGGAGGGTGAGTGTGTGTGGGTTGGGGGTGGGTGGGGGATTTGTGTGTGGGTGCGGGATGTGTGGGTGGAGGAGATTTTGTGTTTGGGGGATGTGTGAAGTGGGGGTTATGTGGGTGGGTGCGGGTTTTGCGTGTGGGTAGGTGCGGGATATGTGAGGTGAAGGGAATATGTGTGTGGGTGTTGGATATGCGGTTGGGGGATGTGTGTTTGGCTGAGTGGTTGGTGTGTGTGGGTGGATGGTGGAGGATATGTGGGTGGGTGAGTGTTGGTATGTTATGGGATGGGTGGAGGATGTGTGCGTGTGAGTGGGGAGATGTGCGAAGGTGGGGGGAATGTGTGGGTGGGTGATATGTGGAGGGATATGTGGTGGGTGGGGAGATGGTGTATGTGGGGGGGGAGGGTATGGGATGTGTGAGTTGGGGGATGGGTGGATGGATGGGGGAATGTATGTGCCTGTGGGTATGTGTGTGGTTGGGTGGTGAATGTGTGTGTCGGGGACACGAGGGTGGATAGGGGATGGGTGGGTGGGTGGGGGATTTGTCTCATAACATGATAACATGCATTGTTTATGTTTACAACATTCATTTGACAATGTTTTTTTTCCTATGTGAATGCACTATGCACTGATGAACGAAAGATGAGTGATTGGATGGCCGAATGTAAGACGGGCCTGCGTGCCCAATTTGTTACCCTTTGAAAATAAAGTTCGCTCGTTCGTTCGTTCGTTCGTTCGTTCTTTACTTGTTTTATCGATGGAGTTGTTTCAACGTTGTTCTTGATGCATAGACGTAGTTTAGACAAATGCATTGCTTCTGATTCTCAGAATCAATCTGTGTTGTTCTTGAATGTCTTTATCTGCTCTCAGAACCTCTGGTTTGATTATGAATGCTGGTAGCCGTATGTTAGCTCTGTACTGTCGTCCCTTATGTTGTGTCAACCAGGTGTTTGTAATCAGCAAGTCATTTATTTTTACCATTCTATCAGACTTTCTTCTCTTTAATTTCTTATTCCAAAGCTACAGTCCCCAACCATATCTTCCATTCTCTCCTTTCCTTCTATAGCTTTGGAATTTCGAAGTATTATTTTGACTTCATGCGATTTGGTCTGAGAAAACTCCATGATCATAAATCTGTCTCCTTCACGGCTGCTCGTTGTTGGTGTGTGCTATACTTGGATACTGTTATCAGTTATCAGTTATCAGTTGGGGTATCTTCATTGCACTCCGGACATGTCCACAGGTGCTCAGATCCTCGCCCCCCCCCCTCCCCAGCTATGCATCAGCGTCCGGTGGCTAATAGTGCCAGTTCTGTGTTGGTTAACGAGGCGCCTTGTTTTCCCGCATGGGTGAAATAGTGATTGCGAGTGAGAGAGAGAGAGAGAGAGAGAGAGAGAGAGAGAGAGAGAGAGAGAGAGAGAGAGAGAGAGAGAGGGAGGGAGAGTGAGCGAACGAGAGAAGACAGTGGAAGAATGGATTTGTTAATGTGTGTATGTGTGCGGCCATTGTTTGTGAGTGTCTATGGGTGTGTGTTAGTGAGAAGAGAGCGAGAAAGACCGAGAAAGAGAGAGAGAGAGAGAGAGAGAGAGAGAGAGAGAGAGAGAGAGAGAGAGAGAGAGAGAGAGAGATTTAAGCGCACGCATATCATGTAACAAGCTATTCCATATATGTTGTGTATTCTCATGTTCATATTACCATTTTGAATGCCAATTGATGTTATAACTTATAACATGAACACATGTACATCACTGTAGAGTGGGTGCGAGAATTAGAGAGTATGAGAGAGAGAGAGAGAGAGAGAGAGAGAGAGAGAGAGAGAGAGAGAGAGAGAGAGAGAGAGAGAGAGAGAGAGAGAGAGAGAGAGAGAGTTGAATTGCATCACTAATTTTTAAGTTACAAAATGTATATGTACAATATTTCTCCATTTTCTTTACAATTTTGCGACAATGCTCACGACAATCGTCACTGTATGTGTGTGTAAAGTATGGGAGTTTGATCATAATAGTAGGTTGGGGGATGGGGGGATGTGTGTGTGTGGGTGGGCGGGGTGGGATTGTGTGGGTGGGTGGGGGATTTGTGTGTGGGATGTATGGGTTGGCGGGGAGATGTGTGTGTGGGTGGGGATGTGTGTTTGGCTAGGTGGTTGTGGGTGAGTGGGTGGAGGAGGATATGTTGGTGGATGATTGATGGTGGGTTATGGAATGGGTGGGGGTATATGTATGGGTGGGGAGATGTGGGTGTGTGGATATGTGGTGGGTGGGAGATGTGTGCAGGTGGGGGTGGTTGTGGGTTTGGGGGTGTGGGTGAGGGATGTGTATGGGTGTGGGATGTCTGGGTGGATGGGTGGGGAGTGTGTGTGGGTGAGATATGTGTGGGGGATGTATGTGGGTTGGGGAGGGGTGCATGATGGGTGTGGGTGATGGATTTGGAGATGTGTGTGTGGGTGGGGGATATGTCTGGCTGGGTGTGGGTGTGTGGCTGGATGGAGGATGTATGTGTGGGTAGTGAGGGTGATTGTAGTTGGGGGATGTGTGGATGGGTAGGAGATGTGTGGGGAGATGTGTGTGTGGATGAGGGATGTGTCTTTGGGATATGTGTGGGTGTGGTGTTGTGTGGGAGGGGAGCTGGGTGTAGATAAATGATGTGTGTGTGGGTGGGTGAAGGTGTGGTTGGTTTGCGGGTGGGTGAAGGATGTGTGTGAGGGTGGGGATGTGTGCTTAGATTGGTGGTTGGGGTGTGTGAGTGTGGGTGGGTAGATAGGAGATGTATGTGTTGATGAGTGGGTAAGGGATTTGTGGGTGTTAGTGGTTGAGGGATAAATACGTGTGTCTAGGGATGTGTGAGGGGATGAGTGTATGAGTTGGGGATGTGTGTGTGTGGGTTGTGTGTGTGCGTGGATGGGAGGTGTGTGTTTGTGAATAGGGGATGTGATGGTGGGTGGGGATGTGTGTTAGGGATGTGTGTATGGGTGGGGAGATTGTGCGTGGGTGGGGATATGTGTGTATATGGGTAGGGGCGTGTGGTTAAGGGATGTGTGACTGGGGGATGGGTGGATGGAGGATGTGTGGTTGGGTAGAGGATGTGTGGGTGGGTGATTGTATATGAGTAAGGGGTGTGGTTAAGGGATGTTTGGTTGGGGGATGGGTGGGTAGAGGATGTGTGGGTGGGTAGAGGATATGTGGCTTGGTGAGTGTGTGCAGGTTAGGAGATGGTGGGGGATGTTTGTAGGTGTGGGCTCGGGATCTGTGAGTGGGTTGGGGGAGATGGGAGATTATGTGGGTGGGTGCTGAATTTGTGTGTGGGTAGGTGCGGAATATGTGAGTTGACGGGGAGATGTGTGTGTGGCTGAGGAATGTGTGCTTGGCTGGGTGGGTGGAGGTGTGTGGGTGGAGGAGGATATGTGGGTAGAGGAGCATATGTGGGTGAGTGATTGTTGGTGGGTAATGGGACGGGTAGAGGATATGTGATTAGGTGGGGGATGTGTGGGTTATTGAATGTATGTGTTCTTGGGGTGTGGGTTTATGGGATGAGTGGTGGGTGAGAGGTGTGTGTGGGTGGGGAGATGTGTAGGTGTAGGGATGTGACGGATGGGTGGGGGAATGTATGTGTGTGTGGGTTATGTGTGTGGTTGGGTGGGGGAGTTGGAGTGAATGGGGGATGTGTGGGTGGGTGGTGGATGTGTCTCATAACATAGTAATATGCATTGTTTATGTTTACAAAATTCATGTGACAATGTTTTTTTCCTATGCACTGTTGATGAAAGAAAGATGAGTGAATGGAAGGGCCGAATGTAAGACGGGCCTGCGTGCCCAATTTGTTACCCTTTGAAAATAAAGTCTGTTCGTTCGTTCGTTCGTTCGTTCGATGTACCTCTCGCGTCTGGCCGTGCCGATTCCTACTCCCAAGTCGTTCATCCTGGACAGCAATGTGGAATCACTGACGTCAAAGTCCTCTGTTCTCGCCATATCTTTGAGGACGTTAATAACATCGGCACGATCCATGGGCTGGCCATCTACAGAGGGTGCAGAGCCAGCCAGTTTATCAGCTCGTTCATTTCCCTCGACTCCCGCATGTCCCGGGACAAAGATGAAGGTGACTTGGATACTGTCAAAAAACTGTCATTTACTGCCAATATAGTACCTTGCGGTGTATGGCAGAGGGATCTTTGAGCCTGAGGAATAAAGGCCGCCTGGCTAGTGCAGTCGCCGCGAACTGTGCAGGTTAGGATTTTCTTTTTGCCCCCGACAGAAAAAAATCCCACACCTTACCGGGGATCGAACCCGGGATCTCCCGAATGAGAGTCCGGCGTTCTAACCACTCGGCCAGCCGCTCCTCGACTTGGATACTATTTATATGTATTAGCTTGACTTTGATCATTATCATCATCACCACTTCTGCAGTCAAACGTCGTGGGGAGGAATAATTTGCGTTCCAGCGCCCGATGGGTGGCACTGGATAGTGTCATTCCGTGTGATTGTACAATGTCTTTGATGTCGTCAATCCATTTTCTTCTTGGACGTCCTCTTGGTCTCGTCGCAGATGATCTTTGATGTAAGGCCAGTGATGGTTGTTAGTGTTGCATTCTAACGACATGGCCAAGCCATTTGATATTCTGTCTTTCAATAAATGTGGCACAAGGTGTTGATCCCACAGTCTGTCTGATAACAGCATTTCTTACTCGGTCTCGGATTGTTAAGTTGGCAGCTCTCCTCAGGCATCTCATCTCGCAGGTGTTGATTTTACGAAAGTGTGATTTGGATGAAGTCCAGATTTGAGATTGGTAGCATAGGGTTGGTGTGAATATGCTGTTTATTTTCTGCCATGGGTATATTTGGATGTTTAAGTAAGGGTGATAGTTGATTTGTAAGTGCACTAGCTTTTTGACATCTGATTTCAATTTCTCTGTCCAATCTGCCATCTTCTGTGATCATACTTCCAAGGTATTTGAATTCTTTAACTTGTTTCAGAGGTGTGTTATTTATCTGTATACTTAGTGGACCTGGCGATCTGCTAACTTGCATTACTTCGGTTTTGGCTGTGTTTATACTCATATTGTATCTGCTGCATGTTGAACTCAGATTATTAATATGAATCTGCTCTATCAAGACTTGCTTCTTTGGATATTCTGTCCATGTAGATATTAATAGCAGAGGAGAGAGCACACATCCCTGTCTCACTCCTGTATTGACTGTGAACATATCTGATATACCTTCTTGTGTTCTTACTGCATTTCGGCTCGAGTGGTACATGTCTATGATGTTTTCTAGCTATTGCCCTTGTATCCCGTAGTCTTCAAGGATGGTCCATAATTTGTATCTGTCTACTCTATCGAAAGCCTTTTCCTGATCTACAAACACAATATTCTTCTGGTCACTATATTCGATAGTTTTTTCACGTATTTGTCTTAAGTGTAAATAGTGCATCAGTGCAACTTTTACCTTTCCGGAAACCGAATTGTACTTTGCTTAACTGTTGTTCAACTATTATTCTAGCTGTTTGTTCCAATAGTTTTGCGTACATTTTCCTTATATGGCTCAGGAGTGATATACCTCTGTATGTTTCGCACTCTCTCATATTGCCTTTCTTTTTCCATATTGGTACTATTATTGCCTGATGCCAATCATCTGGGACTTTTCTTTCTTCCCATGCTATATTAAAAAGTCTTGTTAACCATTTAACTCCTGTTTCCCCACAGGCCTGAATAGCTTCTGTGGTTATTCCATCTGGACCCGGTGATATGTTTTTAGGACTTTTCTGTATAACAGCTTTGACTTCTGCAGGTATGAAATGTGACTCTTGTTGTCCATAACTTTTAGACACAAAAGTGAGGTTGTCTATGTTATGTGTGGGGTTAAGTTGATGTTAACTGTAATTATCCCATGTGAAATATTCCAATATTAACTGCTTGGTTTAGCTGTCTCTGCATCAAACAGGTCTCTCCTATTGTTACAATGCCCTTGGAATCAGCGGGTAGCAGACATGAGGTCGGTGAGCGGTGCCTGGAGTGGGCTAGCACGAGCCATCAGATTCGGGTTAGACCAGAACAGGAAAGACAAATTGATCGTACCCGGGAGCCCCGCGTCTCGCAGTGGTAAATATTTGATCAGGCCTCTTGCACGGTTGACAACGTGTCTTGACCTAAAGAGATGGATTCGCCAGCTAATTGGCCGTGCTAATGTCAGCTAGATACACGTTTGTGTCATTCAGCTAGCCCAGAAATGGAATCCCTGCCAGATCTGGTTGTGCCAGATACTCGACTTTCTCTGTCTCACGTGGCTACTTGTTCCCCAATTACGGCAAACCAGGGATTCATTTATTTTTAAACAGCCGGGAATTATTCCCTCTCCAGCCCCTGCTTGGCCAGGAAAACGAGTCTTGTTCCAGCCAAGCACTATAAACATGTTGTGATCTCTGGCTACAAAGGAGAATTGACCATGTTAATGATTTCACACCTCGCACATCGTTTGCTTGAAAGAAACTGACGCATATGACAAAACCGTGTTCCATAATTTGTCTGACACAGAGTTGTTGTACTGGTGCGGGGAACCGGGTACCCAGGGCGGGTGGCGCCTGTCAGCGGTGAAGGTGGAAACTTGTCACCCGGTCGTATTTAAGCCAACGGGTAGCTCAATATATTCACCGGCTCTCAGTGTTCGTGTCGCATTGTTGGGTGTGCCGAGTCATGTTGTAGCTGAGTCATGTTGTATCCAAGTGATGTTGTATCCAAGTGGTGTTGTAGCCGGGTGGTGTTGTAGCCGGTTCATGTTGTAGCCGATTGATGTTGTAGCCGGGTGGTGTTGTATCCAAGTGATGTTGTATCCAAGTGATGTTGTATCCAAGTGATGTTGTATCCAAGTGATGTTGTATCCAAGTGATGTTGTATCCAAGTGATGTTGTATCCAAGTGATGTTGTAGCCTGGTAATGTTGTATCCAAGTGATGTTGTATCCAAGTGATGTTGTATCCAAGTGGTGTTGTATCCAAGTGATGTTATATCCAAGTGATGTTGTATCCAAGTGGTGTTGCAGCCGGGTGATGTAGTATCCAAGTGATGTTGTATCCAAGTGGTGTTGTATCCAAGTGGTGTTGTAGCCGGGTGGTGTTGTATCCAAGTGGTGTTGTATCAGAGTGCTGTTGTAGCCGAGTGATGTTGTATCCAAGTGTTGTTGTAGCCGGGTGATGTTGTATCCAAGTGTTGTTGTAGCCGAGTGATGTTGTATCCAAGTGATGTTGTAGCCGGGTGATGTTGTAGCCGAGTGATGTTGTATCCAAGTGGTGTTGTAGCCGAATGATGTTGTAGCCGAGTGATGTTGTAGACGGGTGATGTTGTAGACGGTGTGGTGCTTCGCTCACATCCCTGGCCCGGTAGTGGCAAGGTTTGACCTTGCTACTGTCACATATTTGTATGAGATGAGGGAATGGTTTCATTCATCGCTCTCTATCTGTGTGTAGACTCAGGTTGTAGAAGCATGTATAGATGGTCACAGGGCCGGGGAGTTGATGCACACATGCAGACTGCACACATGTCAACAGGAGGGGGGCGGGGGACAATACGCATCACTGCGGAGGAGAGTACAGTACGCCCTCTCTGGAGAGGAGAGTACAGCATGTCTCTCTGGCGAGGATAGTACAGTACGTCACACTTGAAAGGAGAGTACAGTACGCCACATTTGGGAGAGAGTACAGTACGCCTCTCTGGGAAGGAGAGTACAGTACGCCTCTCTGGGGAGGAGATTACAGTACGCCTCTCTGAGGAGGAGAGTATAGTAAGCCTCTATGGGGAGGAGAGTACAACACGCCACACTTGGGAGGAGAGTACAAGACGCCTTATTGGGTATGACCAGGCAAGTAAGTACCTTACAGATCACGGCGGTGGTACCGGGTTCAAGCCCCGGCGAGGAACGGTATTTTTCCACGTGAACTTCCAGTAATAAAATGTCCCCTGGTCTCTGGATAGTCAGATCGGACACCCGTGTGTAATGTTGCGCACGTAAAAAAATCCCTTGGCAGTTGGAAATTGAAAAAGAGTAACCTAACGGCGCAGCCTGGACAAAATTTCGAGTTAAAAATCTACCCAAAGTATTTCAGGATCCTCGCTGGTGCTACGGAGTTCGTGCACTGAGCTGCGTTTCTCCGGACTCAGGCTTGAGTTAGGAGTAGAACGGAACACTTATGGGTTACACCCGTGTGCCGAGATGGACTTATAATGAGATTGCTACTGGTACTATTAGTGTTGGAACTCTTCGCTGGTTGCTGAGGATGAGGACGGAGCACTTATGGGAATGCCCCGAATGCTGTGATTTCGATTCCTAAATCAATCAATCAATCAATCAATCAATCAATCATATGTCCACCTCATGAATCATTCAATCATATGTCCATAGGGTGTATGATTAAATCATCTGGAAGCATCTCAAAACTGAGAGGGAAGATCATGAGAACTTTAACTCAGATAGCGGTGGGAACGATTAGTAGTATGACTCTTCGCTGGCTGTTGAACGAGGGGACGGAGCACGTATGGGAATTTCCTGAGTCCAGTGATGTTGATCCTTCGACTAAACTAAACTAAACTAGTAATGAATCTAATGTGTGTTGCAGTAGTCTCATATAACCAACGGAATGCCGCTGTTACTGCCTCCACCTCCATTCTCATGCTGGAGGTCGTAGTCTTATATGACAGACTCTCGTTTTTCAAGACTCGTCCATTAACCTTTGCAATAAAACCCCAGCCACTACGTCTGTTTCTCACCACTGACCCATCGGGGTAGATGACTATGTCACCTTGATGTGTGTTGCTCTGGGTCAGTTGGTGCACTTCAAACTCAGTGCGGCCCGCTGCCCATTCTCTGCACTCACGACCCAGTGTTACTATTACATTGTGCCAGTCCGTCATGTCTTCCGGAACTTCAACCCACTCTTTTTACGATTGATGGTCTCTAGATCACACACCTGACTTATAGAAAGTTCTGCCTGTGCCATCCAGGACCAGCGGGTGATCCCTATCTGCAGCAACTCTCAAGTACCATTTGGCTTGAAGGACCCTATGCCTATCCGCCATTGTTGGTAGCGCCAAGATATGCCTCATGCATATAATTGGCGTGTCCTTTGTGCACCCCAGGATTAACCGCATGGCAGCATTCTGTATGCGCTCCAACCTTTCAAGCTGGCTCTTTGATACTGTCAGCAACCCAAACCATACTCAGTGACAGAAATTATTAACTGCTGAAAGAGCCTGTACAGCATCCTCTGATCTACCCCGGTTGCTGCCATCACCCTCAATGTGTTACGTCCCTACCAGCCTTCACCACTAAAGCCTCCACATGATCCTTAAAGACAAACACCTGTCAAAGGTGGTACCCAAGTTCTTCAATTTACTCTCTCGACTAAGAGGACATCCATTCAACATAATACCTGGGACATCTGCTTTGACGATCCGGTTATTCAGGGAGTACCACACAACCGATGCCTTGTCTGGGTTTATAACGGCCCCTGTGTCCCTGCACCATCCCACCACCCTGTCTACCGCCACCTGTAAGTCTTTCGCCAAACTGGCCTTGTCTGTACACCAGCACATCATCTGCAAATGTCAAGATTCTACCCACACCTGGTGTCTCAATAGCTGCGATGTTGCTGGTGTTGACATTAAAGAGCACTGGGGACAGGGCAGATCCCTGTGGCAACCCAGGTGTTACAGACAGATCATTGGGTGATTAATGTTACAGACAGATCATTGAATGATAAATGTTGTAGTCATGTCATTGAATGATAAATGTTACATACAGATGATTGAATTATAAATTATGTAGAAAAACGATTGAATGGTAAAATATATAGATAGACTATAGAATGGTAAATGTTGTAGATAGACGATTGAATGGTACATGTTGTATCAATCAATCAATCAGGTGCCGTCTCCACAATGAAGGTTGGCTGCAATGGATCTCCAACACTGTCTGTCTCTCGCCTTGACTGTTCATTCTGTCAGGCTGATGTTCGTCCATCTCTTGATGTTATCTTCCCACTTGTATCGTTGTCTACCTCTTGCTCGCTTACCCTCAACCTTGCTCTCCAGTATGGTTTTATAAGAGTATCATGTCTTTTAACGTGGCCGAAATATTCACTTGCCTCCTCTTTATTTCTTTCATCAACTCTCTCTTCATTCTCAGTTTTTCTATAACCTACAAAATGTTATACATGAATGACTGAATTGTAGTAAATGTTGTAGACAGATGATTAAATTATATCTGCTGTAATCAGAAGCTTGAGTGGTAAATGCTGTAATCAGAAGCTTGAGTGGTAAATGCTGTAATCAGAAGTTTGAGTGGTAAATGCTGTAATCAGAAGCTTGAGTGGTAAATGCTGTAATCAGAAGCTTGAGTGGTAAATGCTGTAATCAGAAGCTTGAGTGGTAAATGCTGTAATCAGACAGAAGCTTGAGTGGTAAATGCTGTAATCAGAAGCTTGAGTGGCAAATGCTGTAATCAGAACTTGAGTAGTAAATGCTGTAATCAGAACTTGAGTAGTTAATACTGTAATCAGAAGTTTGAGTGATAAATGCTGTAATCAGACAGAAGCTTGAGTGGTAAATGCTGTAATCAGAAGCTTGAGTGGTAAATGCTGTAATCAGAACTTGAGTGGTAAATTCTGTAATCAGAACTTGAGTAGTAAATGCTGTAATCAGAAGCTTGAGTTGTAAATGCTGTAATCAGAAGCTTGCGTGGTAAATGCTGTAATCAGAAGTTTGAGTGGTAAATGCTGTAATCAGACAGAAGCTTGAGTGGTAAATGCTGTAATCAGACAGAAGCTTGAGTGGTAAATGCTGTAATCAGAAGCTTGAGTAGTAAATGCTGTAATCAGAAGCTTGAGTGGTAAATGCTGTAATCAGAACTTGAATAGTAAATGCTGTAATCAGAAGTTTGAGTGGTAAATGCTGTAATCAGAACTTGAGTGGTAAATGCTGTAATCAGAAGCTTGAGTGGTAAATGCTGTAATCAGAAGTTTGAGAGGTAAATGCTGTAATCAGAAGCTTGAATGGTAAATGCTGTAATCAGAACTTGAGTAGTAAATGCTGTAATCAGAAACTTGAGTGGTAAATGCTGTAATCAGAAGTTTGAGAGGTAAATGCTGTAATCAGAAGCTTGAGTGGTAAATGCTGTAATCAGAAGCTTGAGTGGTAAATGCTGTAATCAGAAGCTTAAGTGGTAAATGCTGTAATCAGAAGCTTGAGTGGTAAATGCTGTAATCAGAAGCTTGAGTGGTAAATGCTGTAATCAGAAGCTTGAGTGGTAAATGCTGTAATCAGAAGCTTGAGTGGTAAATGCTGTAATCAGAAGCTTGAGTGGTAAATGCTGTAATCAGAAGCTTGAGTGGTAAATGCTGTAATCAGAAGCTTGAGTGGTAAATGCTGTAATCAGAAGCTTGAGTGGTAAATGCTGTAATCAGAAGCTTGAGTGGTAAATGCTGTAATCAGAAGCTTGAGTGGTAAATGCTGTAATCAGAAGCTTGAGTGGTAAATGCTGTAATCAGAAGCTTGAGTGGTAAATGCTGTAATAAGAAGCTTGAGTGGTAAATGCTGTAATCAGAAGCTTGAGTGGTAACAGCTGTAATCAGAAGCTTGAGTGGTAAATGCTGTAATCAGAAGCTTGAGTGGTAAATGCTGTAATCAGAAGCTTGAGTGGTAAAAGCTGTAATCAGAAGCTTGAGTGGTAAATGCTGTAATCAGAAGCTTGAGTGGTAAATGCTGTAATCAGAACTTGAGTAGTAAATGCTGTAATCAGAACTTGAGTAGTAAATGCTGTAATCAGAACTTGAGTAGTAAATGCTGTAATCAGAGCTTGAGTAGTAAATGCTGTAATCAGAACTTGAGTAGTAAATGCTGTAATCAGAACTTGAGTAGTAAATGCTGTAATCAGAAGCTTGAGTGGTAAATGCTGTAATCAGAACTTGAGTGGTAAATTCTTTAATCAGAAGCTTGAGTGATAAATGCTGTAATCAGAAGCTTGAGTGGTAAATGCTGTAATAAGAAGCTTGAGTGGTAAAAGCTGTAATCAGAAGCTTGAGTGGTAAATGCTGTAATCAGAAGCTTGAGTGGTAAATGCTGTAATCAGAACTTGAGTGGTAAATGCTGTAATCAGAACTTGAGTAGTAAATGCTGTAATCAGAACTTGAGTAGTAAATGCTGTAATCAGATCTTGAGTAGTAAATGCTGTAATCAGAGCTTGAGTAGTAAATGCTGTAATCAGAACTTGAGTAGTAAATGCTGTAATCAGAACTTGAGTAGTAAATGCTGTAATCAGAAGCTTGAGTGGTAAATGCTGTAATCAGAACTTGAGTGGTAAATTCTTTAATCAGAAGCTTGAGTGATAAATGCTGTAATCAGAAGCTTGAGTGGTAAAAGCTGTAATCAGAAGCTTGAGTGGTAAAAGCTGTATTCAGAAGCTTGAGTGGTAAATGCTGTAATCAGAAGCTTGAGTGGTAAATGCTGTAATCAGAACTTGAGTGGTAAATGCTGTAATCAGAACTTGAGTAGTAAATGCTGTAATCAGAACTTGAGTAGTAAATGCTGTAATCAGATCTTGAGTAGTAAATGCTGTAATCAGAGCTTGAGTAGTAAATGCTGTAATCAGAACTTGAGTAGTAAATGCTGTAATCAGAACTTGAGTAGTAAATGCTGTAATCAGAAGCTTGAGTGGTAAATGCTGTAATCAGAACTTGAGTGGTAAATTCTTTAATCAGAAGCTTGAGTGATAAATGCTGTAATCAGAAGCTTGAGTGGTAAACAACTGGTCAATGCGTGTTGTTGTGGCCAGATGCAGACGATGTCCCCGCATCCGCCATCACTTGAACAGGACACTGAAACTAGATGATAGGTAGCTGGGTGACGGCACAGCAGGCTCTCTCGTCCTGTCACCCTGTCTATCGCTGGACGTCCACAGGTCAGGGCTTACTGAAGCGCGAAGAACAATATCCCATAGATGAGACGGTCCCTGTGATCCATTAGAGTGCCACAATTGCCCAGTTGGGCCAGATCTGATAGCCCGGCACTTCCACCACCCACAGCCACCAGTTTTCATTGGTTAACTGGAGAATTACAGGCCGGGTTAATGGCGGCCGCTGGTGAGTGGGTAACGGACACCCCTCTAGAGACCGGACCGGGTCGCTCACTTTCTCATTACACGATTATTTACTCACGCACAATTGAGCCAAGATTGCCGGGGTCACAACATGGAAGTGAGCAGGAGACCAGTTCCGCGCGCGGAGAGTCACTTAATGAGACGGAACAACCGGTCGGTTTAAAAGGGTTGAGAGTTGTGGCTTTTAGTTGGCCTATATGTGCTCGCGCTGGCCAACCTTCTACTGGCCCAGTCCATGCACGTTAATTAAATCTCCTTTGAGAGTTGATCCCTGAAACATAAATCGCAGGGCTAGAAGCACATCTGTCGGCAATGTTCTAGAACTGGCTCAAGTCACCGCAGGCACAACTGCAGCACTCTTTTGCCACCAGAGAACGGGGGAGGGAGGAGGGGGGAAAGGGGGGGGGGGGAGGAATGTGATCAAACGTTGATGTTGTATCTCCTTGTCTTCCGGTTATAGTTGTTCATGTTCTATGTCACATAGTTATAGTTGTTCATGTTCTATGTCACATAGTTATAGTTGTCCATGTTCTATGTCACACAGTTATAGCTGTTCATGTTCTATGTCACACAGTTATAGTTGTTCATGTTCTATGTCACACAGTTATAGTTGTTCATGTTCTATGTCACATAGTTAAAGTTGTTCATGTTCTATGTCTCATAGTTATAGTTGTCCATGTTCTATGTCTCATAGTTATAGTTGTCCATGTTCTATGTCTCATAGTTATAGTTGTTCATGTTCTATGTCACATAGTTATAGTTGGTCATGTTCTATGTCTCATAGTTATAGTTATTCATGTTCTATGTCACACAGTTATAGTTGTTCATGTTCTATGTCACACAGATAAAGTTGTTCATGTTCTATGTCACACATTTATAGTTGTTCATGTTCTATGTCACATAGTTATAGTTGTTCATGTTCTATGTCACATAGTTATAGTTGTTCTTGTTCTATGTCTCATAGTTATAGTTGTCCATGTTCTATGTCTCATTGTATAGTTGTTCATGTTCTATGTCTCCTTGTGTCATGGCTATAGTTGTTCATGTTCTATGTATCCTTGTGTCATGGCTATAGTTGTTCATGTTCTATGTCTCCTTGTGTCATTGTTATAGTTGTTCATGTTCTATGTCTCCTTGTGACATTGTTATAGTTGTTCATGTTCTTTGTCTCCTTGTGTTATGGCTATAGTTGTTCATGTTCTATGTCTCCTTATGTCATGGCTATAGTTGTTCATGTTCTATGTCTCCTTGTGTCATAGTTATAGTTGTTCATGTTCTATGTCTCCTTGTGTCATTGTTATAGTTGTTCATGTTCTATATCTCCTTGTGTCATAGTTATAGTTGTTCATGTTCTATGTCTCCTTGTGTCATAGTTATTGTTGTTCATGTTCTATGTCTCCTTTTGTCATAGTTATAGTTGTTCATGTTCTATGTCTCCTTGTGTCATAGTTAAAGTTGTTCATGTTCTATGTCTCCTTGTGTCATAGTTATAGTTGTTCATGTTCTATGTCTCCTTGTGTCATAGTTATAGTAGTTCATGTTCTATGTCTCCTTGTGCCATTGTTATAGTTGTTCATGTTCTATGTCTCCTTGTGTCGTAGTTATAGTTGTTCATGTTCTAAGACTCCTTGTTTCATTGTTATAGTTGTTCATGTTCTATGTCACCTTGTGTCATGGCTATAGTTGTTCATGTTCCATGTCTCCTTGTGTCATGGCTATAGTTGTTTATGTTCTATGTCTCCTATGCCATGGCTTTAGGTGTTCATGTTTTATGTCACCTTGTGTCAAGGCTATAGTTGTTCATGTTCTATGTCACCTTGTGTCATGGCTATAGTTGTTCATGTTCTAAGTCTCTTTGTGTCATGGCTATAGTTGTTCATGTTCTAAGTCTCCTTGTGTCATGGCTATAGTTGTTCATGTTCTATATCACCTTGTGTCATGGCTAAATTTGTTCATGTTCTATGTCACCTATGCCATGGCTTTAGGTGTTCATGTTCTATGTCACCTTGTGTCATGGCTATAGTTGTTCATGTTCTATGTCTCCTTGTGTCATTGTTATAGTTGTTCATGTTCTATGTCTCCTTGTGACATTGTTATAGTTGTTCATGTTCTTTGACTCTTGTGTTATGGCTATAGTTGTTCATGTTCTATGTCTCCTTATGTCATGGCTATAGTTGTTCATGTTCTATGCCTCCTTGTGTCATAGTTATAGTTGTTCATGTTCTATGTCTCCTTGTGTCATAGTTATAGTTGTTCATGTTCTATGTCTCCTTGTGTCATGGCTATAGTTGTTCATGTTCTATATCTCCTTGTGTCATAGTTATAGTTGTTCATGTTCTATATCTCCTTGTGTCATTGTTATAGTTGTTCATGTTCTATATCTCCTTGTGTCATAGTTATAGTTGTTCATGTTCTATATCTCCTTGTGTCATAGTTATAGTTGTTCATGTTCTATGTCTCCTTGTTTCATAGTTATAGTTGTTCATGTTATATGTCTCCTGTTTTCATAGTTAGTTGTTCATGTTCTATGTCTCCTTGTGTCATAGTTATAGTTGTTCATGTTCTATGTCTCCTTGTGTCATAGTTATAGTTGTTCATGTTCTATGTCTCCTTGTGTCATAGTTATAGTTGTTCATGTTCTATGTCTCCTTGTATCATTGTTATAGTTGTTCATGTTCTATGTCTCCTTGTGTCATAGTTATAGTTGTTCATGTTCTAAGACTCCTTGTTTCATTGTTATAGTTGTTCATGTTCTATGTCACCTTGTGTCATGGCTATAGTTGTTCATCTTCGATGTCTCCTTGTGTCATGGCTATAGTTGTTTATGTTCTATGTCTCTTATGCCATGGATTTAGGTGTTCATGTTTTATGTCACCTTGTGTCAAGGCTATAGTTGTTCATGTTCTATGTCACCTTGTGTCATGGCTATAGTTGTTCATGTTCTAAGTCTCCTTGTGTCATGGCTATAGTTGTTCATGTTCTAAGTCTCTTTGTGTCATGGCTATAGTTGTTCATGTTCTATGTCACCTTGTGTCATGGCTAAATTTGTTCATGTTCTATGTCACCTATGCCATGGCTTTAGGTGTTCATGTTCTATGTCACCTATGCCATGGCTTTAGGTGTTCATGTTCTATGTCACCTTGTGTCATGGCTATAGTTGTTCATGTTCTATGTCTCCTTGTGTCATGGCTATAGTTGTTCATGTTCTAAGTCTCCTTGTGTCATGGCTATAGTTGTTCATGTTCTAAGTCTCCTTGTGTCATGGCTATAGTTGTTCATGTTCTATGTCACCTTGTGTCATGGCTAAATTTGTTCATGTTCTATGTCACCTATGCCATGGCTTTAGGTGTTCATGTTCTATGTCACCTTGTGTCATGGCTATAGTTGTTCATGTTCTATGTCTCCTTGTGTCATGGCTATAGCTGTTCATGTTCTAAGACACTTTTTGTCATGGTTATAGTTGTTCATATTCTAGGTCTCCTTGTGTCATGGCTATAGTTGTTGATGTTCTATGTCTCCTTGTGTTATAGGTATAGTTGTTCATGTTCTATGTCACCTTGTGTCATGGCTGTAGTTATTCATGTTTATGTCACCTTGTGTCATGGTATAGTTGTTCATGTTCTATGTCACCTTGTGTCATAGTTATAGTTGTTCATGTTCTATGTCTCCTTGTGTCATTGTTATAGATGTTCATGTTCTATGCCTCCTTGTGTCATAGTTATAGTTGTTCATGTTCTATGTCTCCTTGTGTCATTGTTATAGTTGTTCATGTTCTAAATCTCCTTGTGTCATGGCTATAGTTGATCATGTTCTATGTCACCTTGTGTCATGGCTGTATTTGTTCATGTTCTATGTCACACTGTGTCATGGCTATAGTTGTTCATGTTCTATGTCACCTTGTGTCATGGCTATAGTTGTTCATGTTCTATGTCACCTTGTGTCATTGTTATAGTTGTTCATGTTCTATGTCACCTTGTGTCATGGCTATAGTTGTTCATGTTCTATGTCACCTTGTGTCATGGCTGTAGTTGTTCATGTTTATGTCACCTTGTGTCATGGCTATAATTGTTCATGTTCTATGTCTCCTTGTGTCATGGCTATAGTTGTTCATGTTCTATGTCTCCTTGTGTCATGGCTATAGTTGTTCATGTTCTATGTCACCTTATGTCATTGTTATAGTTGTTTATGTTCTATGTCTCCTGGTGTCATGGCTATAGTTGTTCATGTTCTATGTCACCTTGTGTCATGGCTATAGTTGTTCATGTTCTATGTCACCTTATGTCATTGTTATAGTTGTTCATGTTCTATGTCTCCTTGTGTCATGGCTATAATTGTTCATGTTCTATGTCACCTTGTGTCATGGCTATAGTTGTTCATGTTCTAAGTCTCCTTGTGTCATGGCTATAGTTGTTCATGTTCTATGTCTCCTTGTGTCATGGCTATAGTTGTTCATGTTCTATGTCTCCTATGCCATGGCTTTAGGTGTTCATGTTCTATGTCACCTTGTGTCATGGCTTTAGGTGTTCATGTTCTATGTCACCTTGTGTCATGGCTATAATTGTTCATGTTCTATGTCACCTTGTGTCATGGCTATAGTTGTTCATGATCTATGTCACCTTGTGTCATGGCTATAGTTGTTCATGTTCTATGTCTCCTATGCCATAGCTTTATTTGTTCATGTTCTATGTCACCTTGTGTCATGGCCTTAAGTGTTCATGTTCTATGTCACCTTGTGTCATGGCTATAGTTGTCCATGTTCTATGTCTCTTTGTGTCTTGTGTCATGGCTATAGTTGCTCATGTTCTAAGTCTCCTTGTGTCATGGCTGTAGTTGTTCATGTTCTATGTCACCTTGTGTCATGGCTATAGTTGTTCATGTTCTAAGTCTCCTTGTGTCATGGCTATAGTTGTTCATGTTCTATGTCTCCTTGTGTCATGGCTATAGTTGTTCATGTTCTATGTCACCTTGTGTCATGGCTATAGTTGTTCATGTTGTAAGTCACCTTGTGTCATGGCTATAGTTGTTCATGTTCTATGTCACCTTGTGTCATGGCTATAGTTGTTCATATTCTATGTCTCCTTGTGTCATGGCTATATTTGTTCATATTCTATGTCACCTTGTGTCATGGCTATAGTTGTTCATATTCTATGTCTCCTTGTGTCATGGCTATAGTTGTTCATGTTCTATATCACCTTGTGTCATGGCTATAGTTGTTCATATTCTATGTCTCCTTGTGTCATGGCTATAGTTGTTCATGTTCTATGTCACCTTGTGTAATGGCTATAGTTGTTCATGTTGTAAGTCACCTTGTGTCATGGCTATAGTTGTTCATGTTCTATGTCACCTTGTGTCATGGCTATAGTTGTTCATATTCTATGTCTCCTTGTGTCATGGCTATAGTTGTTCATGTTCTATGTCACCTTGTGTCATGGCTATAGTTTTCATGTCTATGTCACCTTGTATCATGGCTATAGTTGTTCATATTCTGTCTCCTTGTGTCATGGCTATAGTTATTCATGTTCTAAGTCTCCTTGTGTCATGGCTATAGTTGTTCATGTTCTATGTCTCCTTGTGTCATGGCTATAGTTGTTCATGTCTATGTCTCCTATGCCATGGCTTAGGTGTTCATGTTCTATGTCACCTTGTGTCATGGCTTTAGGTGTTCATGTTCTATGTCACCTTGTGTCATGGCTATAATTGTTCATGTTCTATGTCACCTTGTGTCATGGCTATAGGGTTTCATGATCTATGTCACCTTGTGTCATGGCTATAGTTGTTCATGTTCTATGTCTCCTTTGCCATAGCTTTATTTGTTCATGTTCTATGTCACCTTGTGTCATGGCCTTAGGTGTTCATGTTCTATGTCACCTTGTGTCATGGCTATAGTTGTCCATTGTTCTATTCTCTTTGTGTTTGTGTCATTGGCTATAGTTGCTCACGTTCTAAGTCTCCTTGTGTCATTGCTGTAGTTGTTCATGTTCTATGTCACCTTGTGTCATGGCTATAGTTTTTCATGTTCTAAGTCTCCTTGTGTCATGGCTATAGTTGTTCATGTTGTAAGTCACCTTGTGTCATGGCTATAGATGTTCATGTTCTATGTCACCTGTGTCATGGCTATAGTTGTTCATGTTGTAAGTCACCTTGTGTCATGGCTATAGTTGTTCATTGTTCATGTCACCTTGTGTCATGGCTATAGTTGTTCATATTCAATGTCTCCTTGTTCATGGCTATAGTTGTTCATATTCTATGTCACCTTGTGTCATGGCTATAGTTGTTCATATTCTATGTCTCCTTGTGTCATGGCTATAGTTGTTCATGTTTCTATATCACCTTGTGTCATGGCTATAGTTGTTTCATATTCTATGTCTCCTTGTGTCATGGCTATAGTTGTTCATGTTCTATGTCACCTTGTGTCATGGCTATAGTTGTTCATATTGTAAGTCACCTTGTGTCATGGCTATAGTTGTTCATGTTCTATGTCACCTTGTGTCAGGGCTATAGTTGTTCATATTCTATGTCTCCCTTGTGTCATAGGCTATAGTTGTTCATGTTCTATGTCACCTTGTGTCATGGCTATAGTTGTTCATATTCTATGTCTCCTTGTGTCATGGCTATAGTTGTTCATGTTCTATGTCACCTTGTGTCATGGCTATAGTTGTTCATATTCTATGTCTCCTTGTGTCATGGCTATAGTTGTTCATGTTCTATGTCTCCTTGTGTCCATGCTATAGTGTTCATGTTCTATGTCACCTTGTGTCATGGCTATAGTTGTTCAGTTCTATGTCACCTTGTGTCATGGCTATAGTTGTTCATGTTCTATGTCTCCTTGTGTCATGGCTATAGTTGCTCATGTTCATGTCACCTTGTGTCATGGCTATAGCTGTCATGTTCTGTCACCTTGTGTCATGGCTATAGTTGTTCATGTTCTATGTCTCCTTGTGTCATGGCTATAGTTGCTTATGTTCTATGTCACCTTGTGTCATGGCTATCGTTGTTCATGTTCTATGTCTCCTTGTGTCATGGCTAAAGTTGTTCATGTTCTATGTCACCTTGTGTCATGGCTTAGTTATTCATGTTCTATGTCACCTTGTTGTCATGGCTATAGTTGTTATGTTTAGTCTCCTTGTGTCATGGCTATAGTTGTTCATGTTCTATGTCTCCTTGTGTCCTGGCTATAGTTGTTCATGTTCTATGTCACCGTGTGCCATGGCAATAGTTGTTAATGTTCTATGTCACCTTGTGTCATGGCTATAGTTGTTCATGTTCTATGTTACCTTGTGTCATGGCTATAGTTGTTCATGTTCTATGTCACCTTGTGTCATGGCTATAGTTGTTCATGTTCTATGTCCCTTGTGTCAGGCCTATAGTTGTCCATGTTCTAGTTCTCTTTGTGTCTTGGTCATGGCTATAGTTGCTCTGTTCTAAGTCTCCTTGTGTCATGCTGTAGTTGTTCATGTTCTAGTCACCTTGTGTCATGGCTATAGTTGTTCATGTTCTAAGTCTCCTTGTGTCATGGCTATAGTTGTTCATGTTCTATGTCTCCTTGTGGCATGGCTATAGTTGTTCATGGTTCTATGTCACCTTGTGTCATGGCTATAGTTGTTCATGTTGTAAGTCATTGTGTCATGGCTATAGTTGTTCATGTTCTATGTCACCTTGTGTCATGGCTATAGTTGTTCATATTCTATGTCTCCTGTGTTCATCGCTATAGTTGTTCATATTCTATGTCACCTGTGTCATTGCTATAGTTGTTCATATTCTATGTCTCCTTGTGTCATGGCTATAGTTGTTCATGTTCTATATCACCTTGTGTCATGGCTATAGTTGTTCATATTCTATGTCTCCTTGTGTCATGGCTATAGTTGTTCATGTTCTATGTCACCTTGTGTCATGGCTATAGTTGTTCATATTCTATGTCTCCTTGTGTCATGGCTATAGTTGTTCATGTTCTATGTCAACTTGTGTCATGGCTATAGTTGTTCATATTCTATGTCTCCTTGTGTCATGGCTATAGTTGTTCATGTTCTATGTCTCCTTGTGTCCTGGCTATAATTGTTCATGTTCTATGTCACCTTGTGTCATGGCTATAGTTGTTCATGTTCTATGTCACCTTGTGTCATGGCTATAGTTGTTCATGTTCTATGTCTCCTTGTGTCATGGCTATAGTTGCTCATGTTCTATGTCACCTTGTGTCATGGCTATAGTTGTCCATGTTCTGTCACCTTGTGTCATGGCTATAGTTGTTCATGTTCTATGTCTCCTTGTGTCATGGCTATAGTTGCTTATGTTCTATGTCACCTTGTGTCATGGCTTTAGTTGTTCATGTTCTATGTCACCTTGTGTCATGGCTATAGTTGTTCATGTTCTATGTCTCCTTGTGTCATGGCTATAGTTGTTCATGTTCTATGTCACCTTGTGTCATGGCTTTAGTTGTTCATGTTCTATGTCACCTTGTGTCATGGCTATAGTTGTTCATGTTCTATGTCTCCTTGTGTCATGGCTATAGTTGTTCATGTTCTATGTCACCTTGTGTCATGGCTTTAGTTGTTCATGTTCTATGTCACCTTGTGTCATGGCTATAGTTGGTCATGTTCTATGTTTCCTTGTCTCGTATAAACATTTCTCTGACTCTAGACATCAACTATTGGTCATCAAATTTGTTGAGAGCTGTGGTTTAACGGAGGAATGCCACAGGAAGTGGTCATAAAATATGTTGAGAGATGTGGTTTAACGGAAGAATGCCACAGGAATTGGTCATAACATGTGTTGAGAGATGTGGTTTAACGGAAGAATGCCACGGGAAGTGGTCATAACATGTGTTGAGAGATGTGGTTTAACGGAAGAATGCCACGGGAAGTGGTCATCAAATGTGTTGAGAGATGTGGTTTAACGGAAGAATGCCACAGGAATTGGTCATAACATGTGTTGAGAGATGTGTTTTAACGGAAGAATGCCACGGGAAGTGGTCATCAAATGTGTTGAGAGATGTGTTTTAACGGATGAGTGTCACAGGACATAGATGTGGGCTGCCACAAGCCGGGGTAAACTCTGTGAGTGAGAACATTGTCAGGGCCAGCAGGTCGATGGGAACATATTGATTAGACACATTATGGCGAGACTCGATCCCTGAACAGACGAAAGGAAGGCAGAATGTCACACGAGACGTGGTCAACAGGTAGTGAGTGGGTTGCTGGAACCTGGCTGGCAAGTCCTACTACAATTTCACATGTGAACTGGCCTGATTTCATGAACTTGACATAGTCAAGTTTCTAAACATAACAAATGAACGTTGTCTAGTTTCTTCTGTTCCCAGTGCAAGGCTGCTGTGTGCCTGCTGAAAGCCTCGTAATGAACTCGAATTAACGAGAAGGAAAATGCTCTCTCTGAAAAGCTCCTTGATGTGTCTGGCTGGGGCATCTGCTCTCGGGGCCTGGTTTAGGGTGTGGCTAGGGGTCCACGGGGAGATATCGATGACCGCACCCGGGGTGCATGTGGGCGCAACTGGAGCAGCTGTCCTGCTGGAAACCCGAGATGTGGGCCCATTAGCGGAGTCGCTTGCCGCGTTAATTCTCTTCTCAGCTCGTTATTGTTCTACTAAGGGCCCATTTGACATCATATCTGGCCGCAGAGAGCTGGCCGATCCGCCCGAGTTAAATTGTAACCACCGTAACAGAACGACCCAATATCAAATTGATTGATCTGTATGTTGTGTACACACATTATATTACATTATACATAATGGGGACGACCCGTTGCTGTGAAGTTGGAACCGTGACTAACTAACTAACTAACTAACTAACACATTATATTGGCGAGTCTTTGTGTTGGGTAGGTATAACATTGGTCGACCTTTGTGGTGGGTAGTTATAAAATTAGTGGATCTTTGTGTTGGGTAGTTATAAAATTGGTGGATCTTTGTGTTGGGTAGTTATAAAATTGGTGGATCTTTGTGTTGGGTAGTTATAAAATTGGTGGATCTTTGTGTTGGGTACTTATAAAATTGGTGGATCTTTGTGTTGGGTAGTTATAAAATTGGTGGATCTTTGTGTTGAGTAGTTATAAAATTAGTGGATCTTTGTGTTGGGTAGTTATAAGACATGTGGATCTTTGTGTTGGGTAGTTATAAAATTGGTGGATCTTTGTGTTGGGTAGTTATAACATTGGTCGATCTTTGTGTTGGGTAGTTATAAGACATGTGGATCTTTGTGTTGGGTAGTTATAAAATTAGTGGATCTTTGTGTTGGGTAGTTATAAAATTGGTGGATCTTTGTGTTGAGTAGTTGTAAAATTGGTGGATCTTGTGTTGGGTAGTTATAAAATTGGTGGATCTTTGTGTTGGGTAAGTATAAAATTTGTGGATTTTTGTGTTGGGTAGGTCTGATGGCTGGAAATGCTTTTTCTGAGGAGAATGCAAAGAATACCATGGACAAGCAGAAAAACCAATACCAAGTTCTTCAAGAAACAAATGAAAATCATAAACTGATTAAAGAAATTAAACGCAGACAGTCAAAATGTTTTGGACATGTTATGAGAAGAAATAAATTAGAGAACTTATGACAAACTGGCAAGATCGAGGGGAAGAGAACAAGGGGAAGACCGAGAAGTAAATACCTGGATAGCTTGGCCTTGTGGCATGGTCGAGACAGAAACACGGAGCTGATTCACGACTCCGGTGATCAAGTGAGATGGCAAAACATGACCGTCCACGCTTACCGGCATGGCACATGATGGATGGATACACACCCACAAACACACATATACACAAATACAATACATACCTTTATATTCACATATACATACACTCCCACGTACACACATATACACAACTACAACACATACCTTTATATTCACATATACATACACACCCACGTACCCACATATGCACAACTACAACACATACCTTTATATTCACATATACATACACTCCCACGTACACACATATACACAACTACAACACATACCTTTATATTCACATATACATACACACCCACGTACCCACATATGCACATACAATACATACCCATATATTCACATATACATACACACCCACGTACCCACATATGCACATACAATACATACCCATATATTCACATATACATACACACCCACGTACCCACATATGCACAACTACAACACATACCTTTATATTCACATATACATACACTCCCACGTACACACATATGCACAACTACAACACATACCTTTATATTCACATATACATACACTCCCACGTACACACATATGCACAACTACAACACATACCTTTATATTCACATATACATACACACCCACGTACCCACATATGCACAACTACAACACATACCTTTATATTCACATATACATACACTCCCACGTACAACCATATGCACATACAATACATACCTTTATATTCACATATACATACACTCCCACGTACACACATATACACAACTACAACACATACCTTTATATTCACATATACATACACACCCACGTACACACATATACACAACTACAACACATACCTTTATATTCACATATACATACACACCCACGTACACACATATACACAAATACAATACATACCTTTATATTCACATATACATACACTCCCACGTACACACATATACACAACTACAACACATACCTTTATATTCACATATACATACACACCCACGTACCCACATATGCACATACAATTTTTGTTTTGCATATCCTTTATAGGACATCGCAGTCAACACCAGCATTTCTGCCGTTGTGATCTCTTGGCAAGTTTACGTTCAGCAGTTTGCCATTACTTTCTGAACGACCGGCACCGATACCAACGCAAAACCAACGCAGCGCCGTCTGTTGCCAAATCGCGCGCAGCTGTGTTTCGAAAGCGGTTACACGGGATTACGAACTGCGTTAGTAAGTCCTTACTGGTCAACTGTTGAAGTTATTTTTGTCCCCATCAGTTGCTCATAAAACTGGCTTCCCTGGTCGTGAGAAACATGACTCCTCAACGATGAATGCGTGACCAAGTATTGGAATATTGCAGGTATCAGGTGACAGAAGGCTGTAGATTTCACGTGAACTTACAGGCGGGCGCTGGTGTTTCCCCAGTCCAGGTAACGTGATATGGGGCTGTAATCACATCTAGAAATCACTCCCTACAAATGTTGGATTAGAACTAATTTTCACGTCGGATATTTATCACGACAGCGAAACAAACAACTTTTATTTAAGCCCGATGGCAGAGAAAAGGCGGTAGTAAATTGTGATTGACTCACTGACAGCCGCGGGTCTATCTCCAGAATCTATCATGTGACACCTTGCGCGCGGCCCGGCCATTGTACAATATGCCAATCATAAAATTATGGGACCAGAGTGAAGGGCGACAACCGGCAGGCGGACCTTTGAACTTAGCCCTATAATGAAATATATGCTTCAAATATGGATGAGGTCAAGGTGAGAATATGTTCTGCAATTTATCTTGTCAATCGCAGTAAGGAAAATAGTTCTTGAGAGCCACGTGAAGCCAATCCTCACCAACCAACAAGAGACAGCATTGACAAATGTTATCATGATTTGGTGAAAGCCTTCAAGAAAAGCATGTATTCAGAATTAAATCGGTGACTTTAACGTTAAATTTGGAAATCAACAAGATGGGGGATTGGGGGAACAGAATGAAAGATGCTGCAGACTTGTACGGTGGGCAAAACAGCATGTTATGGTTATTGGAAACACCTGGTATCAACAACATCCAAGGAGAGTATGGGCAAGGAGAAGTCCCGACCATAAGATCAGAAATCAGATTAATTACATCCATTGATTACATCCATCCTCATCAACAGAACATTTCGAAATGTCTTAAAAGTCGCAAAAACTATACCAAGCGCAGACTGCTACATCGACCACAGATTACACATAAGCAATATAGCTACAATATTACATAAGGTCAAATATACACCAAGAGCCGGCTTCCTGGCCTAGAGGTTAGCGACTTTTCTCCGTAATCTCGTATACTCTCGTAAGTAACGTGACGACGGTGAGAATCAGCAGTGGTTCGAATCGCGTCGGTAACTTACGGGGTATGTGAGCCGGCCTCTCAGAAAGCAATGGCAAACTACTAAGCGTAATCTTGCCAAGAAATCAACAATCAGCTGAAAGATGCCGATGTTGACAGCGATGTCCTGTAAAAGGATATGCAAACATTTATTTATTTATACACCAAGAAACACAAAATTTGGTCTAGGTGCACTGCAAAGAGAGGAGATAACAGATGCATTCAATGTAGAGGTAAAAAACAGACTTTGATCCATTGTCCGATCTGAAAATTATGTTTCAAGATGTCAGCGACCAATGGGAAATATCAAAGAAATCACTCAACCAAGCTGCAGAAACAACCATCCCAAAACTAAAGATGATGTTCCGTAAGAAATGGATGACGGAAGACATCCTAAAACTCATGAAAATAAGAAGAAATAACAAAAATAAACACAAAAAGGTAACGCTTGAAAGTGGGGATGAAAGATTTCTATCAATGATGATACCTTATGCTTTGTGCTCAATTACACTTTCTACTGGCATGTTATCGATGTGAAGTTGAAGTGATCGATGTGAATTTAGTGTTTGAAGTCTTTGTCTGGTTGTTAATAACATTGATTTTGTTTTCATCATGATCATGTGCCATGCCAGCTGGCGTAGGCGTTCATGACTCTCCACAGATCTCGGTCATTGGTTTTCTGGATCAACTCTGCTGCTGATATTCCTCCATGCCACCGTCTCAATCCATCCAGCATCATTTCTCTTGGTCTGCCTCTGCCTCTCTTCCCTTCGATCTTTCTAGATGTCACGATGTTCTCCAATGCCTCTCTTCTCATCACATGACCGAAGAAAGATGTTTGTCTCTTTCTTATCTTTGTATATAATGTTCTAGTTTCATTAGCCTGTTTCAGGCAGTCGTTGTTAGTTACTCTGGCAGTCCAAGGAATTCGCAACATTCGTCTCAGGAACCACATCTCTGTTGCTTCTAATTTCTTCTTAATTTGTTCATTTACATTCCAAGATTCACTGCCATACAGCAAAACTGGTTCTATATAGCATTTCAGCACTCTCTTTCTTACATTCAGTGATAGTGACTTATTGCATAAGATACTCTTCATTTTCAGAAATGCGGCTTTTGCTTGCTCTATTCTGCTCTTAATCTCTGTTGTACATCTTCCATCTGATGTTATAAATGCCCCTAGGTATCTAAAATTATCCACTTAATTGAGAATTGTCCCTTCTATTTCTATGTCACATTTTGGTGTCACCATTTTCTTTGATATCACCATTGTTACTGTTTTCTTGATATTCCAAGAGAGTCCTTTCTTTGCACTCTCTGTTATCACAATGTCCAACAATTGTTGTAGGTCTGTTGATTTATCCACCAACAATACTGTGTCATCTTCATAGCGTATATTATTTATGTTATAACCTCCAACTAGTATTCCTGACATCTCTTTTATCTCTCTCATTATTATTTTGCTATATAGGGAGAAGAGATTTTGCTTTAGTGATGTTAATTTGCAAATGGTTTTAATATCTCCACAATGCATTATTTAATTCTTGTTGCAATGACGATTGCAGCACATTAAAGTTTCCAGCGTTTTAATTCACTAAAAGAGGTTAGTTGCATATCCTTTACAGGACGTTTGCAGTCAACACCAGCATTTTTATTTTGCTGTTGTTGATGTCTTGGCAAGTTTGTATTTAGTAGTTTGCCATTGCTCTTTGAATGACCGTCACCCATACCATTTACGTAAACAAAAAACGCAACGCGGTCTGCTGTCAAACCGCGCACAGCTGTGTTTCGAACGCGGGTATACAGGATAACGAATTCTTAACCCTTTGAAAATAAAATGTATTCGTTCGTTCGTTCGTTCGTAAGTCCTTGGCCACGGAGCCCGACGAATACACTAATGAACGTCAACTTGGCCAGGAATCACAAACAGCTCAAACATGCGGGAGTTGACTGCAACGTCATGCAAAGTGTACGCAACTAACTGTTACTATTTATAGACTGTACAGTCGTCTGCACATAGATGGCAGGTCGACGACAGATACAAAGATAGATCGCTAATATATATGGCGAACAACAGGGGGCCAAGAATAGAACCTTGAGGTACTCCAATATTGAAAGTAGTCGTTTGAGACAAGAGATTTATTGTGTGATACTACCTGCTTTCTGTGTGAGACAGAGATTTACTTGTGACACTACTGTTCGAGACAGAGATTTATTCTGTGATACTACCTGCTTTCTGTGTGAGACAGAGATTTACTGCGTGATACTACCTGCTTTCTGTGTGAGACAGAGATTTACTTGTGACACTACTGTTCGAGACAGAGATTTATTCTGTGATACTACCTGCTTTCTGTGTGAGACAGAGATTTACTGCGTGATACTACCTGCTTTCTGTGTGAGACAGAGATTTACTGCGTGATACTACCTGCTTTCTGTGTGAGACAGAGATTTACTGCGTGATACTACCTGCTTTCTGTGTGAGACAGAGATTTACTGCGTGATACTACCTGCTTTCTGTGTGAGACAGAGATTTACTGCGTGATACTACCTGCTTTCTGTGTGAGACAGAGATTTACTGCGTGATACTACCTGCTTTCTGTGTGAGACAGAGATTTACTGCGTGATACTACCTGCTTTCTGTGTGAGACAGAGATTTACTGCGTGATACTACCTGCTTTCTGTGTGAGACAGAGATTTACTGCGTGATACTACCTGCTTTCTGTGTGAGACAGAGATTTACTGCGTGTTACTACCTGCTTTCTGTGTGAGACAGAGATTTACTGCGTGTTACTACCTGCTTTCTGTGTGACACAGATTTACTTGTGGTACTACCTGCTTTCTGTGTGAGACAGATTTACTTGTGATACTACCTGCTTTCTGTGTGAGACAGAGATTTACTGCGTGATACTACCTGCTTTCTGTGTGAGACAGAGATTTACTGCGTGATACTACCTGCTTTCTGTGTGAGACAGAGATTTACTGCGTGATACTACCTGCTTTCTGTGTGAGACAGAGATTTACTGCGTGATACTACCTGCTTTCTGTGTGAGACAGAGATTTACTGCGTGATACTACCTGCTTTCTGTGTGAGACAGAGATTTACTGCGTGATACTACCTGCTTTCTGTGTGAGACAGAGATTTACTGCGTGATACTACCTGCTTTCTGTGTGAGACAGAGATTTACTGCGTGATACTACCTGCTTTCTGTGTGAGACAGAGATTTACTGCGTGATACTACCTGCTTTCTGTGTGAGACAGAGATTTACTGCGTGATACTACCTGCTTTCTGTGTGAGACAGAGATTTACTGCGTGTTACTACCTGCTTTCTGTGTGAGACAGAGATTTACTGCGTGTTACTACCTGCTTTCTGTGTGACACAGATTTACTTGTGGTACTACCTGCTTTCTGTGTGAGACAGAGATTACTGCGTGTTACTACCTGCTTTCTGTGTGAGACAGAGATTTACTGCGTGTTACTACCTGCTTTCTGTGTGACACAGATTTACTTGTGGTACTACCTGCTTTCTGTGTGAGACAGATTTACTTGTGATACTACTGTTTGAGACTGTGAGATGTGGGATTTAATTTATGAGAAAATGTATTGTTTTGTTTGTCTAGGGGATCCCTAAGGGGATTATTTTAGAATCTCCCTCCTTTCACCACTTGAGGTGATCATGGAATTCTACCTCAAACACAAAGAGGAAAATACTTGACTCCCTGATATCACTGTGTCTATGCGTACTTCTCCATTCCCACTAAATCACCAGTTGTGAATTTTATGTAGTGTTAGAGTATATTGATTGTTTACAACATATAGAACAACCACTGTTGAACAAACATCAACAAGCAATTTACATAAGCATCAACATTTGGACAAACAGTTCAGGCATTAAATCAAGATCTGATTAGACATATATACGTGTAATGGCCACACTGAATTTCCAGAACAGGCATGGGATGATATGCAATATGATAACCCCATTGTCCCAAAAATCTATGCTCTTGCACCCAAAATAACAATCATTATTTGGTTCTACTACCATTGACCCATTTTGCAATTGAAAAAAACAACAACAATGGTCTGAGTTCAGAAAAAACAAACATATAAAACAGTTGTTTCCCACATTTACAATTCTCATATTAAAATATTAATGAGATGATGTCAGAATACTCTACCCAAAATACACATTCTATACACAATACTAAACTAATTATTTAGAATTATGTTTTCCTGTACTTTCCTGGTGTACTGTTCATTATTCCTCTTCAATGCCTGGCAGTTAATGTCCTTATTATCCGGAACCGGAATTTTACTCACTCACTGTGTTCTGCTCTTACAATATCCACTGAATGTTTCCTCCAGAGAAGAGTATAATCCAAAAAAGAATTTACACATAATCCTGGATTTAAATCACATACACTCTTGTGCTAATGGGTGGTGTCTTATTGAAATCGAGGCCTCGGTCAGTCTAATTTTTCCAGGAGCTCCATCTTAAGACTTGGCAAAACGGTAATTCCCTACTAGATGAAACAAACAATTGACGACCGTTCAGCTGCTCTGCTTATGTTATCAGATTCTCGACTTGTGGTACAATAGGATAGTTCACACCCTGTCTCCAGTCTATAGACCATTCCACATTTCATGATAGACAATCAGGCCGACTTGGGACCCGCATAGAGTCATACGTAGATAAATCAATTTCATTCGCAGGAACATGCAATGTTGAGCAACACTAGTTGGTAGCATCTGGAATTATATCCAGGATTGGTCTGCTGCAAGCAAGGAATTTACGAAGAATAAATCCAGCAACCGTTGTTGTTGTTGTTGGGGTGCACGGGGTGTCAGGCATTGGTAGCACCTTTGGTAAGGATGACTCTCATGTCCTTTTCAGGACCCTTCCCCCACTGGTCCAAGCCTGACACCCAGCTCGTGCCTGTGGCTCCTAGTAGCTGTCAGCATGCGACAGCGGCCACCCCCGGGATACAGCTGTGAGAGGCTGGCTAAACCAGGCGTGGGTAGCCGATTTGGTGTCAAACCAAGAGGTAAACTAGGGTATGCCTACCCAGCATGTGAAGACAGGATCCGGCAGACTGCGCGGAAGAAATCATTCCTGATTCAACGGGAAAGACGGCGTTTACCTGCAAAGCGTTGTGGAACGTAATGAACACGGCAAGGCACGTAGAGCGCCCTGGTCATCCACTTCACCTGTATTCGTCTCCAGTCGTCTCGACTTGTCTTGCCACTGGACTCAGATGGACTCAGGCGAGAGAGTGAGGTCGACGAATTGCGCAACTCTTCCTCACTTTAATCCAAGTCATCGTTCAAGTCATTCTTCATCCAACGTCATATATCACAAAAGAACGTGGAACTGTTGACATGATTTTCGCTGCAAGGCAGCTGCAAGAGAAATGTCAGGAACAGAACTGCGAAATGTTCTCCACTTTCATTGACCTTACCAAGGCTTTTGATACAGTCAGCAGAGAAGGACTTTGGAAGATTATGGCAAAATATGGCTGTCCACGAAAGTTTGTCCAAATAGTGCGGCTATTTCATGATGGCATGCAGGCAAGAGTACAGGAAAATGGCGAACTGTCTGAACCCTTTCCTGTCACCAGTGGAGTGAAGCAAGGATGTGTCCTGGCACCAACACTATTCAACCTCAAGTTTTCAGCCATGCTGATGAATGCCTTCGAGAACGACTACATTGGAATAGACATCAACTACCGTATGGATGGAAAGTTATTCAATCTCAGAAGGCTGAAAGCTACAACCAAAATTAACAGCGGCACCGTCAGAGAGCTCCTGTTTGCTGATGATTGCGCTCTATACGCCAACTCAGAGGCGGACATGCAACATAATGTTTCAGCTTTCTCAACCAAACTGTGGGTCGCAGACGGTCGAATGATTCTTTCTGCTGTGTATGTATAACCTGACTCCACCAATTTCTTTCAGTGTCTTTGAGTTGATATTTGAGTCGGTATTCAGGTCTGGGACCTTGTGTTGAAGATGGTCTTTCAGTTAGTGTTTCAGTCTAGGACCTTGGTTGTACTTGCTTATTTCATAATCTTTAAGTGTCTTCCCATTGATGTTCAGGTCTTCGACCTGATGTTGAGTTTGCTGCTGTATGACTAGTTGATGGAGAATACTTTTGAGTATTCTTTGATCTTGGGAATCCAACAGGCAGTTGGAGGGTGTTCACTGCCGTTAGTTTTATTAACTCTGGACAGTTCTATAGTTCCGCTGACCTCGCTGATTGATGATGCGTCAGGCGGTACCTCCCATATGTAAAGCAGACGATATGCTGGTGTTGAGTACTCTGTATATCTGTTTATCTTGATAAACGATTAGATACGGAAGACCGTCCTGGATATTCCTACAGAAGTAGAACTTTATCAATCACGCTGTCATTCATCTTCGACATGTCTTTTGCTCGCCAAGGCAGCTAATAAGTGCAGCAGTCAACATTTGATTGTTAGGTCCAGACAGTATATATATATATATATATATATATATATATATATATATATATATATATATATATATATATATATATATATATATATATATATACTCGGCTCGCGATGATGGTGGAATTCTGCAAGAGGGCGTCTGATTGGTCTGGAACTCTGGGAGTCAGGATGACCCCAGTATAAAAGGCCCCGCACAGGTAGAACTGGCCCTTTCCGTAGTCCACCACACCGAGTGACGAGGCGCCAATGCCTATTGCAAATGTGTGTTTAGTAGTTAGACCCTGAAGTTTTGCAGTGGAAAAGCCAGAATTCTAGTTTTAGATTTTAGATTTTCCTGGGTTTTTTAGTGGATTAGGAGTTTTGGTAAATTGGTTTTTGGTGGCCTAGAAGTTTTTGTTAAGTTAGTGTTTAGTGGACTAGAAGTTTTTGGTAAATTAGTTGTTGGTGGATTAGTTTTTGATGGATTAGTGTTTGGTGGATTAGTGTTTGGTAGATTTGGAGTTTTTGCTACACTTAGGAATTTTGTTTGTTAGGTTAGTGTCTTTGCTGTTTGATTTTTGCTGTATCCTAATTTCTTTGTTGATGCTACATGTCTGTATATTATTGTGAAGTTTAGAAGTTTAATAAACAAATGATGCTTGTGTTACTCTTACTTTGTTGTTTAGTTGATAGACTCTTAGAAGTATAGTCATTGGTGTTAGAACAGCTCTCGGAGTAATTCTTTGTCTGGGATTGGAGAATATTGTTCCAATCCCCTGTCGGCCCACCCTGGATCTTCTTAAACCTTAATCCTTTTCTATTCTTGTTAACCGAGGACGGTGAGAGGTTCTTTCTCTTTATTCATTCTCTCCTTTGGCCCTACGCAGTCATAGCTGCGCTCTTCTCCTGTTTTACCTCTGTTTCAAGTGGCGAGCCTGTGCCAGGTTAGTGACAGCCTTAGAATTATTCTGGTAGGATTGTTTTGGTACCAAGTGATTGTTTTAGTTGAGGTCTTTAGTTAGTTTCTTTGTCGGTTCATTTTTGGTATAGTTGGTAATAGTCCTCTAGAGATATCAAAACCCAGGTTAGCTAGTTAGGCTCCATTGCAGAACCACCCGTAGCATAGTATCTTGTCCTTAAGATGGAGACCAGAAGTACTCGTGCGGCAGTGAGAGTTGAACAAGACGAGTCACCGCCCGTTTCTACGATGGGAACCGAAGATTCCCGCCCAGTGGACGCTCCACCACGCGAGCTCACTGAGGCTTTGAGGTATGTTGTAGTACCAACCAGAAAGCCTGTTCGGTGTTTTGGGGAGAAAGGTGGGCCATCGGTAGAAGAGTACGTCAGGGAGGTGAGGTCAGCTTGGAGGGCTGGCATGTTAGAGACTGTCGATAAGGTGGATGTTATTTTTGACAGCATAACCAGTCCTGTTAGGAGGGAGTTGGAACTCCATGCTTCTGAGGAAGATCCCGAGGCCATGCTACAGGCCTTGCTAAAGATATATGGAGAGAAGAAGAGTCTACGGGAGCTCCTGGCAACGTTATTCACAATACACCAGCGAGCTGGGGAGACAGTCCATGACTTCTCCCATAGGGTCAATGCTGAGTTCAAGCGGGTAGTGAAGGCCCAGGAAATGCAAGGTGTCCCTGTATTGGATGGGGAGGCCCTTCGAGACCAGTTCTTGGCTGGCATAAGGGAGTTTCACCCAAACTGTCCTAAAAGAAAAGATCGCACAAGATTCATCTGTGACATTTCTTCAGATCAGGGAGTGCGCACAAACATGGGAAGGTGTGCGGTCCCCGCCAGGTGCTGAAATCAGAGAGGTAGAGGTGAGAGCCAGAAATGAGAACTCTGGGGAAATTCAGTCAAGCGTACCTTCAGCGGTGAAAGTTGAGTTTCAGCAGGGGCGGTATGGGCCGGTGCAGGCTGAGGTAGTCCCACAAACGGTAGAATGTAGGCCTGCACATACTGAGCCAGCTCGAGTACCACCAAGAACTGAGTTTACTTCCTGGCAGGGTGAAATTGACTTTCTTCAGAGGGAGATGTCTGAGATTGGTGCCAGGCTGAACAGACTCACCACCAGCGATCAACAACATCAAGTGCCACGTTGCTGGCGATGCAATCGGGTTGGTCACTTGAGACGCGAGTGCAGACAGGCATTAAATGGGACCCCTCTAAGGCTGGGAGCCAGGTATTAGAAGGGGAGCGTCATGGCTCGGACATTAAAATTGTCGGTGGTAGGCCCGAAGAGACTGTTTTAATAGGTGGCAAGTGTGTCCAGTGTGTCATCGATATAGGTTCTCAGGTTTCCACCATCACTGAGGCCTGTTTCAAGGACATGTTCCAGGACTATGTCCTAAAGGAAGGACAATTCGTTAGGTTGACGGCCGCAAATGGCGTAGTGATTCCATATGTGGGGTACTTTGTGTGTGACATTGTGTTGGGTGGGACACAAGTGAAGGACTGTGGGGTGTTTGTCACCAAAGACATGGGCAATGGGGAGAGAAGAGTGCCTGGCATTATTGGCACGAACATTTTACAGTCAGTACCGAATTTGTGTAGGTTTCTTAATTGGATCAGCCTAGCGGAGGAGATTCCTGGAGTCGGACTAGACGGTGTTAAAGTTTTTGTTGACAATAGAGTTTGCGTACTTGCCCGCTCCATCACTGCAGTTAGTGTAAAATGTGTAAGATTTGTGCGTGAAAATATGCATGTCATTTTCAGCCCAACTCGAGACTTGGAGCACAAGGGTTTGCTTTTCTCCCACACTTTGACTACCTTGAGACGGGGCGTATGCCAAGTCCAAGTGGTCAATCTGGGGAATGAAGACATATTCTTGTCGAAGGGTACTCAAGTTGGGGATATTTCAGATGCTACTGTGGATTTGACCAACCATTTCAAAATGGTAAGAGCTCAGGAAGTTGAGGTTTCAACACGGCCGTATGCCGGAGAGAAAGATGATGTTAGGTGCCCTGTAGATTTGAGCAGTTTTGAGAGTAGTGATAGAGATAGGAAGAAGTTAGAGGAGTTATTAGTTAGGTATGATAGTCTTTTTGCCAAGGGAGATACTGACATAGGCTATACAGATAAAGTAACCCATAGCATCCAGTTGACAGATGAGACCCCCATCAAGCAGCCTTATAGGAGAATTCCCCCAGCATTTTATAGAGAAGTAGAAGATCATCTCCAAGGTTTATTAGATAGTCAGATAATTAAGGAAAGTTCCAGTCCTTGGGCTTCTCCGGTGGTCCTCGTGAGAAAAAAGGATGGTAGACTTAGGCTATGTGTCGATTATCGGGCTGTAAACGTTACGACAAAAAAAGATGCATACCATCTCCCTAGAGTAGATGAATATCTAGATGCCCTGGGTGGCGCCAAATTGTTTTCAACTTTAGATCTTGCAAGTGGGTATTACCAGGTGGCCATGAAGCCAAATGATCAAGAGAAGACTGCTTTTACCACCCCCCCGTTTGGTTTGTATGAGTATACGCGTATGCCAATGGGACTTGCAAACTCAGCTAGCAGCTTCCAGAGGTTAATGCAATGTTCTCTGAACGACTATTTTTTTCAGATTTTGTTGGTATACCTTGATGACATTTTGGTGTTTTCTGGGGATTTTTCAGAGCATTTGAGTAGGCTTGAGAAAGTGTTTGAGAGACTGCAGTCCATTGGACTAAAACTAAATCCTGAAAAGTGTAACTTTTGTCAGAAAAAGGTTGAGTTTTTAGGGCACACCATTTCAGAAGAAGGCATTGGCACCATGAATGATAAGTTGCAGCCATAAAAGAAGCACCTGTGCCCAGAACTCAGACAGAATTTAGGTCATTTCTAGGGTTAGCCAGTTATTATAGAAAGTTTGTCCCAAAGTTTGCTAATATTGCAAGACCACTACATGAGCTGGTTGGCCAACTCAACCAGCAGCAGACCGGCAATACTAAGAAGAAGAAAGGACCAATAGGACGGCTGTGGATTCCAGAGTGTGATGAGGCGTTTAATCGCTTAAAAGAGGCACTGACATCAACACCCCTTTTAGGCTTCCCAGACTTCTCATTACAGTTCATATTGGAGGTAGATGCCTCATACCAGGGTTTAGGTGCTGTCCTCTCGCAAATTCAAGATGGTAAGAAAAGAGTCTTACCTTACGCTAGCCGCACGCTTCGCCCCTCAGAACGAAATGCTAAAGCAGTTCTAAGCTTGAGTTGCTTGCATTGAAGTGGGCTATGACTGAAAAGTTTAGAAGTTATCTGTTGGGTACTAAAGTAGAAGTTTTTACAGATAGTAGGAATTTAGCTTTGTAGCAAAAGGCAAAACTGGGTGCCATTGAGCAGAGATGGACAGCACAGATGTCGATGTTTGACTACACCATTAAGCACAAACCAGGTCGTGCTAATGGAAATGCTGATTATTTGTCCCGCTACCCATTTGAAGCCCCAGGAAGATCAGATGAAGAAGGTGACATTCCAATCAGCCACATAGCTGCTACACCAGTTAGTCCAAACTTAAGAACTGCTAGGATAGGAGAAAATGTAGATGTAGATAGACAGAATAACCCTGTAGGTAATGTGCCACTGTTATCATTACCATCATATTCAGCTGAAGAGTTGGTAAAACTACAAGCAGAAGATGTCCATGTGCATAAAGTGTTAACTTGTGTGAGTGAGAGTCTGAGACTGCGTAAGATAGAGATGAGGGGTTTACCCCCTGAAACCAAAAGCTTGTTGAAGCAGCGAAAGAGATTGTGTGTGATTAATGGGTTGTTGTACAGGAAATTAAAGAAGCCAGGTAGAGGGTGGATTTCTCAATTAGTGGTACCTGATGCATTGAAGCAGAGAGTGTTAGAATCTGTGCACAGCACCGGCCATCAGGGCAGAGATAGGATGATACAAATCCTTAGAAGTAGGTGTTATTGGGTTGGCATCACAAAAGATGTTGAACTGTTTTGTAAAAGATACCAGAGATGTAATATTGCTAAACCACCCCATATTAAACTGCAGGGTCCTTCAGGTAATTTATTAGCATCTAGGCCTTTTGAGGTGGTGACCATGGATTTTACTATGTTAGAGAAGGATAGTCGGGGGTATGAAAATGTGTTGGTTATTACATATGTTTTCACCAAATTTACAATTGCTGTTCCCACAAGGGATCAGAAAGCCTCGACAGTTGCGAAAGTGCTGGTTGAGAAATGGTTTTTGTATTTAGGTGTACCCCATAGACTCCATTCAGATCAAGGCAGGAACTTTGAATCGGCTGTGATTGCAGAACTCTGTAGAGTGTACGGGATTCAAAAGAGCCGTACCACGAGTTACAATCCAAAAGGGAACGGTCAGTGCGAGAGGTTTAATAGGACCCTACATGATCTTCTGAGGCCACTAGAGGCAAGCCAGAAAAGGAAATGGTCTGAACATATAGCTGAGGTTTTGTTAGTTTATAACTCTACGCCCCACTCGTCCACATGGTACTCCCTGTACTACTTAGTGTTTGGAATAGAACCCAGATTGCCAGTAGATTTCATGCTAGATGCTAGTGATGATAGTGATTGTAATGATGGAGAACCAAATGTTGAGAACTGGGTGACTGGACATCTTTCCCGTCTGCGTAACGCGCATGTTAGGGCAGGCGAACAGTTAAGAAAGTTAGCTGCGGTAAGGAAGAGAGATGTGACAAGACATCATCCCCTAAATTGCTAACCATAGGAGAAGTAGTTAGGAAGAGAGTCCACTATACAGAGAGGTGCAAGATTAAAGACCAGTGGTCTGTAGATAAATATACAGTGGTACAGGTCCCAAAAGCATCAGGAGGCCCATATGTTATTAGAAGAGTGGGAGAGAATGGACCTGACATTAGAGCAGCAGGACACGAGTTAAAGCGGTGTGAGAAAGATGCGGTAATTGAGGTACCGGAGGCGACGATAAGACTACCAGAATTGCCTGTCGTGGTAAAGGCTGAGGAACCACGGGATAGACCACCAAGAAGTGATTGGTACATGTTTGAGCCAGGAGACTTGAATGTGAGGCGATCAGAGAGAATCCGTCTTAGAAGAGATAGATGATGTTAATTTTGAATACATTTTGTTTCAAATGTTCAGTGTTGAGGCAAGTGGTAACCAGTATAAAGGTTGCTGATTTATTGTTTGTGTAACTTTTATGTTTGTTTAATTATTTTTATGTAAGAATTGAGGGTTGTATTCATTTTGTTATGATTGTTTATGCAGCAGGGGAGCTATTTCTCTTCACTGATGTTAATTTGATCATTGGGTAAATGGCTTATGCTTGTGTGTTATTAATGTTATTTTGGACTTATTGATGACTGGTGATGTACATGTATACTGTTTCACATTATAAATCTGGATAGAATGAGTCAATTTTTTTTATAATGGTACTGTTTAGGGATGTAACCAGCAGTTCAGGTGTTGAGGGCAGTGTCTTCAAGAGTGATAGGTTTTTTTGTTGTTGCTGAAAGATGTGTTCCTTGGCATAGAATTATCAGAGCATAGAGGTGTGAAGGTAACTACTTGTTTGATAAGTGTACCAGGGACTATGGTCCGGTTGTCGAACGACAACAGTTAAAGAGGGGGGATTATTCATTGTTTTTGTAATTGTTCGTATAATATTGTGAACACTAAGGTGGCGGGAGATTGTCTCCCTGTTGATTGCATTATTTTTTTTTCACTGCTGATATTAGTTTAGTCATGAATAATGACTGGTATCAATGTAAATGTGCCCTGTATTTGCATGTGACCATTATTCTTGTTGGTACCTGATGTACATTTTTGGGGTGTTTTACTTGATGGGTGATGTCTGATTAGGATAGGACATTTTTTTAGCTCCATCAATAGGGAAGGACTATAAGGTAGGGGTCAGAAATTATCCCTCCTTTACCCAAGGCACTAGGGGTGTAATGTTCAATTGTCGGGACGACAACAGTTAAAGATGGGGAATAATGTACTCGGCTCGCGATGATGGTGGAATTCTGCAAGAGGGCATCTGATTGGTCTGGAACTCTGGGAGTCAGGATGACTCCAGTATAAAAGGCCCCGCACAGGTAGAACTGGCCCTTTCCGTAGGCCACCACACCGAGTGACGAGGCGCCAATGCCTATTGCAAATGTGTGTTTAGTAGTTAGACCCTGAAGTTTTGCAGTGGAAAAGCCAGAATTCTAGTTTTAGATTTTAGATTTTCCTGGTTATTTTTTAGTGGATTAGGAGTTTTGGTAAATTGGTTTTTGGTGGACTAGAAGTTTTTGTTAAGTTAGTGTTTAGTGGACTAGAAGTTTTGGTAAATTAGTTGTTGGTGGATTAGTTTTTGATGGATTAGTGTTTGGTGGATTAGTGTTTGGTAGATTTTGAGTTTTTACTGGATTAGAAGTTTTTGCTACACTTAGGAATTTTGTTTGTTAGGTTAGTGTCTTTGCTGTTTGATTTTTGCTGTATCCTAATTTCTTTGTTGATGCTACATGTCTGTATATTATTGTGAAGTTTAGAAGTTTAATAAACAAATGATGCTTGTGTTACTCTTACTTTGTTGTTTAGTTGATAGACTCTTAGAAGTATAGTCATTGATGTTAGAACAGCTCTCGGAGTAATTCTTTGTCTGGGATTGGAGAATATTGTTCCAATCCCCTGTCGGCCCACCCTGGATCTTCTTAAACCTTAATCCTTTTCTATTCTTGTTAACCGAGGACGGTGAGAGGTTCTTTCTCTTTATGCATTCTCTCCTATGGCCCTACGCAGTCATAGTTGCTCTCTTCTCCTCACATTGCCGTAGCAGAAGTAAGTGGTCCTTACTCCTGTTTTACCTCTGTTTCATATATATATATATATATATATATATATATATATATATATATATATATATATATATATATATATATATATATATAATATATATATATGACAGTCTGTCCTGTATCCCTTCCAACAGGCTGTTTACCCAGGATCCTGTTGGGTGATACTTTCCAAAAACCACCACTTGTCTTTCCAGACCTGGGAATGACAAAATCATACAATTCCAAGCATTAATACACTTTGTGGTGTGGTAACATTTTCACAACACAAATACAAACAACAAAAGGGGAAGGTGATAGAATCTTTCCAATTTCCTGTCTTCTGCATTGCTTGTTGTGGAGTTATTCTAGCTATAAATGTGAGTAGGGTATCTCCTCACTCAGTATTCTATTCTAGGATTGCTACTGGGTCTTTCTGGTGAATCTGAGACATTCTAACCCTTCCATCATCTTGATGTTATACCTATCATAATCTGACAACCCTTTCATCATCTTGATGTTATACCTATCATAATCTGACAACCCTTCCATCATCTTGATGTTATACCTATCATAATCTGACAAGGATCTCTGAGACTTAGGCCTTTTGTCTAGGATTCCCCATCTCCTTTCTACAGCTGTAATCAGCATTAGGCCAATGGCCATCAACCATACCAGTCACATTCTCCTCTTGTGGTACTGATATACACAAGGCTTCTTTCATCATTATCATCATTTCCCCATTGGTGTAACAGTAAAATGTATATTCCAGAAAAAATTACAATCATGAATAGAATATATAAATGTCATACAGAGAAAAATAAAACATATGAATCCCATATCTATTATCAATAATAATCATAAAGATAATCCTAATGCAAATGCCATTCAGGGGTTAATTCTCCCACTCATCAAACCATAAGATCCAGAATAGATATTCTTCTTCCCACTTCCCTATAGGCATGGGGTTAGTGAACGCTGTGATGTAACTCACCAATTGCTGATATTATAAGAAGTATTCTTATTTATCAGAAATAACTTCTGCCGCATGGTAAGTGTTCTTCTTTGGGATACTTTTGCAACTTGGTAATCATCCTGAACGTTGCTGGCAATTTCTGAACATAATATTCACCCATGCGCTAACATCCATGATGCGGTGCGGACTGAGGGCACGTCCTGCGAGAACAATTCGAATATATATATCATGCGTTTTCTTTCTTTCTTTCTTTCTTTCTTTCTCGAGATTTTACTTCTCAACCATGGCATTTCCCCAGCAATATGTATGAAAGGATTACGTGTCCATCACACATATTGTGTGGTTACTAAACTGTAAATAAGAAGGTTGTACCAGAATGACACGATATCTCAGATTACAAATTAGCAGGACTTACTTCTCCAACATGAACTAGTGACTATAAAATGCTTTAATAATATTATTCTTCCGCATGGAGAGAAAGTCCTTGAAATGTCCTTAGAGTGAACTCTACAGCACTGCAAATTTATAGATTTATTGATAATGATATAGTTTCACAATGCATAGAAGTTAAACATAGGAATTTGAAACTAAGCATAGGAAAATCGACAGTGAGGCAACGTGGTCGCTGAGTAGAAAACAATCATTCAGGCAATCGTTCACACGAATTGTTGATTTATCAAATTCTAACAATTCTTAATTAACATGATTACACATTCAAAATGCATTTTCAACGTACCTAGGCTTCGGAGATTGATATATTTCGGGCATTTTACCCGCCCCCGTGGGGCCGGCTACTTATTCCGACTTTGTTTTCTGACTAAAATTGGGTGGAACTGCGGTAAAGCTATGAAAGTGTAAACAATATAATGACACAAAGTAGTGCAGCTTTACATAACAGAATTAAGACACATACAGAACGTTGAGGCGACTAGCCTTCATCAGCAAAGGAGATCTCCTTGACTGTATGTTGTGTTTGTGAATGTGTTTGTTTGCTGATGAAGGCTAATCGTCGCAACGTCCTGTATGTGTCTTAATTCTGTTATCTAAAACTGCACTACTTTGTGTCATTTTATATTGTTTTGTTCTCTGACTGAATGGCTACTAATCCATGTGTTCAATCTAGCACCCGTCTTGGCCAGGTACTTGAACAATCGCGGTGCTTGAATTTTAAACTAGGGCCACATAAATTTGGCTGTCCTACCGATCAGCCTAGCGCTGTTTTACTCCCCCCAAATTATGGTACAAAACCAATCAATACTAGGGGATTGTAGAGACGTTTTAATATACTACAGAGACAGAGATGTATTGGTGATACTACTGTTTGAGACAGAGATATATTGCGTGATACTACTTTCTGAGACAGAGATGTATTCTGTGATAATACTGTTTGAGACAGAGATGTATTGTGTGATACTACTGTTTGAGACAGAGATGTATTGTGTGATACTACTGTTTGAGACATAAATGTATTGTGTGATACTACTGTTTGAGACAGAGATGTATTGTGTTATAATACTGTCTGATACAGAGATGTATTGTGTGATACTACTGTTTGAGACAGAGATGTATTGTGTGATACTACTGTTTGCGACAGAGATTTATTGTGTGATAATACTGTTTGAGACAGAGATGTATTGTGTGATAATACTGTTTGAGACAGAGATTTATTGTGTGATACTACTGTTTGAGACAGATTTATTGTATTATACTACTGTTTGAGACAGAGATGTATTGTGTGATAATACTGTTTGAGACAGAGATGTATTGTGTGATACTACTTTCTGAGACAGAGATTTATTGTGTGATAATACTGTTTGAGACAGAGATTTATTGTGTGATAATACTGTTTGAGACAGAGATTTATTGTGTGATACTACTGTTTGAGACAGAGGTGTATTGTGTGATACTACTGTTTGAGACAGAGGTGTATTGTGTGATACTACTGTTTGAGACAGAGATGTATTGTGTGATAATACTGTTTGAGACAGAGATGTATTGTGTGATAATACTGTTTGAGACAGAGATGTATTGTGTGATAATACTGTTTGAGACAGAGATGTATTGTGTGATAACACTTTGAGACAGAGATGTATTATGTAATACTACTGTTTGAGACAGAGGTATATTGTGTGATAATACTGTTTGAGACATAGATTTATTGTGTGATGATACTGTTTGAGACAGAGATGTATTATGTAATACTACTGTTTGAGACAGATTTATTGTGTAATACTATTGCGTGATACAACTATTGTGTGATACAACTATTGTGTGATACAACTATTGTGTGATACAACTATTGTGTGATACAACTATTGTGTGATGCAACTATTGTGTGATGCAACTATTGTGTGATGCAACTATTGTGTGATACAACTATTGTGTGATACAACTATTGTGTGATACAACTATTGTGTGATACAACTATTGTATGATATAACTATTGTGTGATGCAACTATTGTGTGATGCAACTATTGTGTGATACAACTATTGTGTGATACAACTATTGTGTGATACAACTATTGTGTGATACAACTATTGTGTGATGCAACTATTGTGTGATGCAAATATTGTGTGATACAACTATTGTGTAATGCAACTATTGTGTGATACAACTATTGTGTGATACAACTATTGTGTGATACTACCGCATACCGCGTTCCAAACACAGCTGTCTTCAATGTGGAAGACTAAATTGCGTTGGTTTCCATACAATGGTATGAGCGGTATGGGTGCAATGACAAACTACTGAAGGTAAACTTGCCCAGCAATCACAAACAGCTAAACAATTCTGGGGTGAATGGTACGTCCTGTAGAGTACACGCATCTAGCGCCAGCGTAAGGCCAACTCTCGATGTTTCTAATTGTTTAATTACAAAATCATGCGTGGGGGATGTATGTGTGGGTTGGAAGATGTGTGTGGGGGATGTGTGTGTGGGTTGGGGATGCGGGTGTGAGTGAGGGATGTGCCGGTGGGTGGGGGTGTTTGGGTGGATGGTAGGAAGTATGTGGGTGTTGGTGGGAGAAAGGTTGTGTGAGTTGGTGGGTGGGGAATGTGTATGTGGGTGGGTGGGTGCGGGGTGTGTTGATTGGTGGAGTGAGTGTGTGTGTGTGTGGATGTGGGTGGGGGATGTGTGGTCTGGGGATGAGTGTTTGGCTGGGTGGTTGGAGGTGTGTGGATATGGGTGGGTGGGTGGGTGGGTGAGTGGGTGTGTGTAGGCTGGGGGATGGGTGCGTATGTGGGGAGATGTGTGTGTGTGTGGGGATGTGTGTTAATAGGGAAGGGTGGGTTGCTGGGTGTTTGGGTGGGGATGTGTGTTAATAGGGAAGGGTGGGTTGCTGGGTGTTTGGGTGGGGGTGTGTGTGGGTGGGGTGTGTAGGTAGGGTGTGTGGGGGATGTGTGTGTGTGTGGGTGGGGGATGTGTATGACTGGATGAGGGCGTGTGTAGGTGGGTGGGGTGGGTATGTGGGAGGGTGGTTGTGGGTGGGGTGTATGTGGGTGGGGATGTGTGTGGGTGGATGGAGGGTGTGTGTATAGGTGGGTGAGATGTGGTGAGTGGGTGCAGGTTGTATATGGGTGGGTGAGTTGTGGCGAGTGGATGAGGGTTGTGTGTGGGTGGACAGGGATGTTTGTGGGTGGGTGGGGTGTATGTTGGTGGGAGGGGATGTGTGGGTGGGAGGGGATGTGTCTCATAACATTGTAATATGCATTGTCTATGTATACAACATTCATCTGTGCGGGCTGTTGTTTGTCGAGACTCCTGTCTTTCCCACTTTTCACATTGGGCTGTGGGGAGCGTTTTGTGTGATATTCACTGGCACAGGAACGGAGCATAATGGGGACGACCCGTTGCTGTGAAGTTGGAACTGCGACTAACTAACTAACTAACTAACTAACTAACTAACTAACTAACTAACCAACCAACCAGCTAACTAACTAACCAACCAACCAACCAACTAACTAACTAACTAACAACATTAATTTGAAATTGTATTTTCCTATGTGAATGTATCATGCACTATTGATGAAAGAAAGACGAGTGACTGGAAGGGCCGAATGTAAGACGGGCCTGCGTGCCCAATTTGTAACTCTTTAAAAATAAAGTTGAATTGGATTGAATTGAATAGTTGTTTAATTACAACAGCATGGTTTGCCACGTGGAATGCTCTTCTGACATGGATCAACGCCGTTCCACATAGGTTGTTGTTAATTATATATTGGTGCCAGTTTTCTAACATGTTTGTTAGGGCCGAGTGGCAAGAATATTGTCAAAGACTCAAGTATAGAGGAGGAAGACCACCCTGAATGAGTGGTCCACCTCCAGTAGATTAGAGGTAACCCAGTGCCCCTATATGAGGGCAGGGTAGGTGATAGGAAGGGGAACTATTAATTAGTTCTCTCATGAGACACGGAGGTGTCAACCAGAGAGTTAGCACTCTGGTCACGGCATGATCACGCCAACGTGAAACTAGAGTGTAACTCAAGAGAGGCCACTACTCGAGCGTGCTGAATGAGGCCGCACGCAAAAAGCCGTAGTGCGCCCCAAGTTCTTCCGCGTACTGTGTAAACAGCACGCGGAGTAGAATCAGACGGGACACAGACTTCATAGTGATAACATCGCTTAGCGATGCTTGTTTCGTTAGCCGAGTAGATAGATTAGCAATAGGGTTAGGAAAACGACTAGTGATAGGAAGTTCTGTGCATTTATTCTTGTGTGATTTGTTAGCGACTGTTTGTTGTACATTGATGTGATGCAAAGAGCCAGTGGCAATAAAATGTGTAATCAATTCCTCTCGTACGACTAGCAAGTCTTTTGTGTGGTGCGAGAGAAGTATCCCAGAATGCCTGTGACATCGGTTGCTGACAGGCTAGGATAAAGTGGTGTCAGAAGTGTGGCTTGGACAATTGTTCAAGCTATTACACTCACCCACGGCTCTAAAATAGGTGTTACGGCTAGATAATCACAGGGTTTAGTTTATGTTAGTGACAATGGCATGTGCAGACAGAACAAAGTGCGAGCTGTACCCATCGTGACCAAGTTATGTTTATTTATGCTTACTGAATTATTTTGTGCTTATGAACATGTTTTCTCCTTATTTGTAAGTATTATTGTTATACTTTTGTATCATTTACTTCTGTAATTACTTATTTATTTACTAGTAATTGTCAAATATGATTCATGGCGGAGCGATACACAAAACTGAGCCGAGAAGAAAATCGATTTTTCCAATCTAAAAATAGCGCTGCGCCTCTGACGTATCACGACTGACAAACAGCTGCGTTACGCCATTTGCAGTCAGCGACTGATTGTTTACAAATCGCAAAGCGGCTGCTCGCCTGAATCGTTGACTTATATCAAATATTATTTGTGTATATTAGTTATTTATTGAATATATTTATTTATTTGAACATTATTATTACCTTTATATTTATTTCAACGCATTTATTTATTTATTTATATATTTTTTCTTTTTCTTGCCGTCGCGATGGCACTACTTTTGCTATGCAAATGAGACGCAGTCTGCACAACACTTCCATAAATTAAACAGTTAGAGTTAGCGAAGGCAAAAGACGTTAGAACGAAGACAGGACAGTGACATTTAATATTAATTAAACCACATTATATTTTCCTGGGGCTTGTAATTGTAAAAATTGTCTAGAATTATATATCGTTTACAAGTGGTTAATTGTTGATGCTCTTGATAACCAGGAAGAACAACCGCTGGTCATAAGCATACTCAAGCTGTGTGTGGTATTACCAGACGAATGAAACTTGAGGTGCCAAACGAGTGTACATGAGTGATCTGGAAAGTTAAGATAAGTATACCCAAATGATTTTGCATGCAATATGATTAATAATGCATCTCTTTTTCAGCGTGTGATGTATTAGCATAGTTTTTGTGATCTGTTTTCCAGGTTATAAACTAAGAGTACAATTTTTTGTACTCAGGATTTAAAAACATAACATATCTAATACAAATACGTGAGTAAATATTTAAGTGCCTATCAAATCTAGCTAATTACCAAACAACATGGCAACTTTAGCTGATTTCATAAAGGCAGGCAAGGAACTAGAATACACAGGGAAGGACTTAGAGCAATATGCTGATCAAAAATTTAAGGAAGCAAAAGATGCTGAAAGAGATGAACGTGCACGAGAAAGACAACATCAGAAGGAGATGGTAGAACTAGCTGAAATAACAAAACAAAAAGAATTAGAATTAAAACAAAAACAATTGGATCAGGAGAAAGAATTAAAGCAAAAAGAGATAGATATGGCAAGAGTGAAAGAAAAACAAATACAGGTAGAATCAGAGACACAGTTAAAGATGAAAGGTATGGAGGTAGATTCACACTTAGAGATCTCCGCTACAAAACTAAAAAGTCAGCAAGAAGAAAATAAATTTAATAAGTACAAAAACATTATCAAACCATTTTGTAAAGAAGATTCCATATCAGCCTGGACAGAAAATGTCGAATATCAACTGAAATATCACCAAGTACCAAATCGAAATGTGGGCCATGATCTACATGAAGAACTTAAGTGGGGAGCCCCTTAAAGTGATAGAATCAATACCAACTGATCTTAGATCTAACTATCAGTACATCCACGATAGGATAATGCAACATTTCTTACTTGATGCCCCTGGGTATCAAGTACAGTTTTCCAATTTAAAACCAAAGCCAAGCGAGACCTTTATCGATTATGTCTCAAATGTCCAAAGCGTACTAAATAGATGGCTTAGTGCATCAAAAATAGGAAAAGATTTTGACAAACTTAAAAATTTAATAGCCATGGATAAAGTCATATCCACAATACCATCTCCTTTCGCTAAATTCCTGCAGCAGTCAGACATTGAGACCATAGAACAATTTGAAAAGAAAGGCTCCGCATATTTTTCCTCAAATATAGATATTTTCAAGACATCAAATAGCGACTCTGAAATAGTTTTTTTTTTGTTAAAGACCAAACTAAAAGCTATCAGAGCAATAAAAAACCATTTCATAGAGTCGACAAGAAAGATAAGAAAGTGTCGAAATGTGTCTATTGTCAACTTTTTCATGATACTTATTCTATGTGTGATAAATCACCAAACTATCCGACACATCTTCAGATGGTCATTAAGAAACAACAAAACAAAAGAACTGCATACAGGCGTGCAGTCAAATGCTTCTTCTGTTCAAGCTACGGGCACTATTCCAATAAGTGCCTAGGCCGCCAAAGAATGAAGGCCAACAATGCTATTTTGATTGATACATCTTCAGATAGTGGTAGTGAGACTGAGTGTGATATCGAGAATGTATTACCTTTTAATCAATCTGAAGATGTTTGTTGTGTAAACGATAGATTAAGCTTTGACAGTTGTGAGCGATGTCACCAATTTCATGCAGACGGAAAATTAGAATGTGGACATACAGTACCATTCTCAACTGAGAGTGTAAATGCAGCATTAGCCTCCAGAGGCAATTTGGTGTTCCACAATGCAATGGTCAACGACAGACCATGCCAATGTTTGCTGGACAGCGGCAGCACCCTTATTGGTCTTAGAAAGGAACTGGTGAATCCAAATGATTACACAGGTAACTCAGTCAAATGCCGAACCTTTTCGGGTAACATTGAAATTTACCCTTTGGCCAAAGCCCGTATTAACACTCCTTTCCTTTCTGGTACCTTTACATGTGCGATTTTAGATAACCCTTGCACTGATTTAATTTTGGGATGCTTACCCCAATTGAAACATTGCACTAGCGAAGAAATAGCTGCATGGGAAAAATTAAATGCAGCTAATGCAACAACCAGAGCAGACACTATGAAACATCAAGACATACTACAAGATGAGAGACTACTGTTGCTATCACCAACTAGCACGGATGATACCACCAGACAAAAATTCATAGAACAGCAAAAAGCTGATCCTAGTGTGTCTCCATATCTAAAGCTTTTGAAAGAAAAAGCCAAAGTGACAAAAAACGCATCATGGTTCTTTAGACTTAATAATGGTATTCTTACTAGGTATTATACAACTGGTAACCATGAGATTCAGCAAACGGTGCTACCTGTACAACACCGCCAAACTGTGCTAAAGATTGCACATGAGTCACCGTTTGCTGGTCACCTGGCATACGACAAAACCAGGGCCAGAATTCAGGCTCATTTTTATTGGCCAGGTTTTTGTAAAGATATAAAACAATTTTGTCGTTCATGTAATGTCTGTCAACAACTAGTACGTAAGGGTAAACATCCTACAGCTGAAGTGAAACCTTCAACACTGGCCTCTAGGCCATTTGAGAGTGTGGCGGTAGATATTGTAGGACCCCTGAACCAGGTGTCCAGCAAAGGAAATCGCTTCATCTTAACAATGGTAGACCTATGTTCAAGGTGGGTTGAGGCAGTAGCTTTGAAATACATCACCTCCAAAGACGTTGCCAATGTATTTCTACACTTGTTCTCACGATTCGGATTTCCACGTACCATCTTATCCGATCGTGGAACTCAATTCATATCGGCTGCAACGCAAGTCCTTACGAAAATGTTAGGGATTAAACAGCAGTTTACAACAGCTTATCATCCAGCCAGCAATGGAATAGTAGAAAAAATTAACGGAGACCTTAATCACATGCTGGCTAAGGTGACAGCAGAAAACCCAGCTGATTGGGATACACTGTTACCAACAGTGCTGTTCGCCTATCGGGAGATCCCCCATTCAAGCACGGGTTTCTCACCGTTTGAATTAGTATACGGGGCTAACCCACGTGGACCCCTAACAATTTATCATCAGGTAATAACTAATTCCATTGAAATTCCAACCCCAAAAACACCTTATGAAATGGTGACAGAAACACGAGATAAAATCATGAAATCGTGTATCATAGCTAGGGCAGCTTTGGAGAGGAAGGGTCAAATCTACCGCCAATACGCAAACAAAGGTGCGAGAACAATTATTCTTGAACCAGATCAAGACATACTTCTGTTACTTCCAGACAAACGGAATTTATTATTGACCTCATGGCAAGGGCCATTCAAAGTGGTACGAAAAATTTCGGATGTCGATTATGAAATATCGATAAACGGACACTTAAAGATATTTCATATCAACATGTTGAAACCCTACTTTTCACGACAAGAGACAGAATTAGAGACAGACGAACATAATGCACCCACACCTATGGATGAGACGACAGACGTACACAACGCAACTACACTAGTTAGCGAGACTGGCAAATCCGACGAGATGCATACACTTAGTGAGTTTACAGAAAACGCACTTAGCACCACTACCGTACTGAATCAGGTAGACGACGACGGGATGGAACTACCCGTTCCAATTGTAGACAAGACTGCTACATTAGATTGTATACGATTAGAAACGGGACTGACAGAAGAACAACGACGACAGATAATAGAATTAGTGACTGAATATAAGGACATATTTTCCGACATTCCAGGTAGGACGGACAGGATCGAGCACTCCATCCTTCTTTCGGACTCGAAGCCTATCAAATGCAGGCCGTACTCTATCCCACTTAGCTATAGAGAAAATCTAAATAAGGAAATTCTTAATTTAGAAGCTAGTGGAATCATTCAAAAATCTACATCTGAGTACTCCTTTCCAATCGTCCTGGTCAAGAAAAAAGACTCCACCATTCGTCTTTGTGTGGACTATAGAAAACTCAACAATGTCACTAAGATCGACGCAGAACCAATTCCTTCCTGCGAAGATCTTATTCTTGACATGTCCACCTCCAAAATCTTCTCAATAATTAGACCTTACTAAGGGATATTGGCAGGTCCCTATGCAGACTCAATCTATCCATCTTACTGCATTCTCAACGCCTCTAGGTCTTTATGAGTGGCGATTTCTTCCTTTCGGACTTCGTAATGCTCCTGCCACTTTCGTACGCTTAACTAGAGATTTGCTACATGGAGTGACGAATACAGTGACATATATAGATGATATTTGTGTCCATACAGAGGACTGAACAACACACTTACTGAAACTGAGACATGTCTTCGATAGGTTGCGACTCTTCGGTCTCACTATCAAACCGATCAAAGTCGAATTGGGCCTACAAGAAATTGATTTTTTGGGTCATGTCATTTCACAAGGACAACTGAAAACTGACAATAGAATTATTACCAAAATTATGAACCTGACCATGCCTACAACAAAAAAGCAGGTCAGGAGCCTTTTGGGTTTAGTAAATTATTATAGCAAGTTCATACCGAACTTAGCTGAAATTACAAGTGTATTTTCAAATGTTTTAAAAGCATCAGTAAAATTAGATGTCAAAGATGCATTATTAATTTCTGCATTGTCAAAATTGAAAATCCTATTTAGTACTGTACCAATCCTCCGCTTGCCTAATCCTAGGCTCGTTTATTATCTTAGGACAGATGCCAGCAGGATTTCCATCGCTGCAGTACTAGGCCAGTTTTATGATGGCATCTTCCATCCGATTTGCTACGTGAGCCGCAAGATCACACCGGCTGAGTCCAGATATTCCATATCAGAGTTGGAAGCCCTAAGCGTCATCTATTCGGTGAGGAAGTTGCATCGATTTCTGGCGGGTAATCACTTTGTGGTCCAGACTGACAACTCCCCGATCACGGTCATACAAAGTGGGGTACATCGGAATGACCGCATCTACAGGTGGTCATTAATATTACAGAATTATACTTTTAGTATAGAACATATTAAGGGTAGGGACAACATTCTTGCTGATACCCTTAGTCGACCATATGAGGTAGAAATACCTGAAATTCCACACGAATAGGTAGTTTAAGAAATGTTAAGTTAGTACACTTAAAATATCCTGTGTAGATTATACTATTGTGTACATAGACATCAGGATCAGAACTGTGCGCTAAGAACAGTGAACTACCATGTGTCCGTAGACAGCAGAATGACAACTGTGCGCCAAGAACAAGGAAATCACCGTGTGTACATAGACAGCTCGTTACTTACTATGCTCCATTTGTGCTCCGGTGAATCACCTGTGTTACTCATATCAGAACAGTGTCAGAACATTGTGAAATAACAGACACGAAGATACTTGTCTACGACACCAGCGGACTCAACGAGTGTAAGAATACCCATAAGACACAAGTATGACTGTGTAGTGTAGTTAGCATACCCAGGATAAGTGTGTATATATAAACTATGCCAACGAAAGCAATTTCTATACGTTATGGCAACCACTAACCTGAGGTAAATAGACATTATGTATATATACTTATTGTGATATGTAATATAACGGTTTTAAGATAGTGGTAAATTATAGTTAGATTAGTTACTTTAATATAGAGTTAGATTAGATTTAGGAATAGAATATTTTTTTTTGTAGTTTAGATAAATCATTAATTTACCCACTTACTTAGCATAAAAGTAGATTACGATAGTACTTGAAACTTAATAACAGCGAATTAAAGATTAGGATAAAGAAGCTTAGATAGGAACAGCACCATTTAGTCAATTAATGTAATTATATGGCATTCCATCTTTATGAACATTTTAACAACTTCATCAGTTAGGACTAAAATTAGGTTAGACTTTATAGCATAAAAGGATTATACATATTAACATACATCATTTAGACCATGTAGAATAAAAAATATCCATTATATTTGTTCATTTAAACATTAACAACATTATTTAGAATTTTTGTTACATTGCACATTACCCATTTCATAAAGATACATAACTCATCTCGCATCATTTTATTTTTTTAGATAGTTAGATTACTTCCCTTAAATTAGATTAATTTTGTACAACAAAATAGAATATAGATAGTTAGAGAATTAGTATTAGTAGTTCAATAGAATGTAGCGTTTAATAATATCAGGGTAAAAACTATCAACGCTATTTCATCCATGTAAATATTTTGTAAATACATGACTCGTGCAGTAAGTTACGCACAGTCATGAAGCTCAACTCTTTTCAAACGGAGCTAAACTTGTACAGGGTCACTTCAAGGTTTTTAAATAATTTGGGAATAAAAGATGTGTGACAGAAGTGTGAAAGTGAGAGAAAATGGTAAATATACAATGGAGAGTGAAGGCAGCCAGCGGAATTTTTCTGCCGCTCAGCGCGACTTTTTATTATTTGTCTGCGTCAAGCGTTTGCTTTCAGTGTTGAAGTGTGCTGTCTCAAATGTTTTGTGTGTAGTTTAGATTAAAACTTAGATAAAGTATTTTAAGTCTCATAAGACGGAAACGTAGTCACGAATTAGTGTTATACACTTGTTTGTGGCCACATTTAACCGAATTATGGCACTTGAAAACTAACTTGCATACATATTTATAGACAGACACACATGTTAGAAGTTAAATTATATTATTAGTTAGATCCAAACACGCAAACAACCAGGAAAACACACATGTAAAGCACATACATTTTTTAGAACAAAGAGATATAACTTCGGGTCAGGGGACACAATAGACAACGAAACACTAACTTAACAGTGAAAGATAACTTTACACGCGGAAGCGAGATAGGTAAAGCCTGTCGCACACAGCTTGTGCAAGTGTTGTTTAATATTATATGGGGGTCATGAAGCAATTCATGTGTTGACCCTAAGAAAGTCAACTTTGTATGGGTAGTGAGTTAATTTACTATTTGAGGACAGGTCTTATAAGACAACGGTCCGGTTCAGACAAACCTCTAATTATATAATATTGCGATTGAGAAGAGGGCTCACGCCAACCAAACAAGTTTGTGGCGATCAGCTATAGCCAAGTAAAGTGATACTACACTGTGACAATAGTCAGTAGAGGTCTATTGAGATACCCAGAACCAAGTTATCAGGAGTCTTTGAAAAAAATTAGATACACTAATTTTTAGAAACCTCTTGCGTCACAACCATGAGTCAAAGTTTGTAACGCAACACAGGAGGGGAGGGTGTGTGTCAAAGACTCAAGTATAGAGGAGGAAGACCACCCTGAATGAGTGGTCTACCTCCAGTAGATTAGAGGTAACCCAGTGCCCCTATATGAGGGCAGGGTAGGTGATAGGAAGGGGAACTATTAATTAGTTCTCTCATGAGACACGGATGTGTCAACCAGAGTGTTAGCACTCTGGTCACGGCATGATCACGCCAACGTGAAACTAGAGTGTAACTCAAGAGAGGCCACTACTCGAGCGTGCTGAATGAGGCCGCATGCAAAAAGCCGTAGTGCGCCCCAAGTCCTTCCGCGTACTGTGTAAACAGCACGCGGAGTAGAATCAGACGGGACACAGACTTCATAGTGATAACATCGCTTAGCGATGCTTGTTTCGTTAGCCGAGTAGATAGATTAGCAATAGGGTTAGGAAAACGACTAGTGATAGGAAGTTCTGTGCATTTATTCTTGTGTGATTTGTTAGCGACTGTTTGTTGTACATTGATGTGATGCAAAGAGCCAGTGGCAATAAAATGTGTAATCAATTCCTCTCGTACGACTAGCAAGTCTTTTGTGTGGTGCGAGAGAAGTATCCCAGAATACCTGTGACATCGGTTGCTGACAAATATGTTTGTGGACATCTTGATTGACTCAGCTATAAGCTTGTTGCGAACTAAATACGGAAAGAGATAGAAGAGAGGGGAGAGAGAGAGAGAGAGAGAGAGAGAGAGAGAGCGAGAGAGAGAGAGAGAGAGAGAGAGAGAGAGAGAGAGAGAGATGTAACTAAACACATCCCTGCATGTCAGATGTCAATCACATCTCTGCCTTGAGTACGTCCCACCAAGCTCCCGAGACGAGTGCTAGTTCCTGAGATGATTGCTGTAGACCAGTGTTTCCCAACGTGGGGCCCACGCCCCACAGGGGGGCAATTCGATTGTTAAGGGGGGCAATTCGAAAATGGAAGAAATCGGCTGGATATAACAAAACAGGGAGACTTGAGACTGAAGTTAACTAAATTGGAACCTGACATAAAATCTCTTTGCAGCAAGCATCAAGCGCCAGGATCTCACTAAATTTAAAGAATAAATAATTACTAATAATTAAAATAATGTAGAAAAATCTTTCATTAAAATTATTTTCTACTTGAATTTCAGTTCTCCATTATGTTTTGAAAATTTACTTACTGTGTTTGCTCAATAATTTCCTAGTGATTTTTTCCTAAATACCTATCAATCAAGTTATTTAGTGAACATTTCAATTTTTGAATATTAAAAATAATGTATATGTTGGGGGGGGGGGGGGGGGGTGAGAATTTTAGAAAGGCTTAGGTGGGGCATAGCACAAAAAGGTTGGGAAACACTGCTGTAGACGGTAAATTACCAATCGTCATACTATTGTTTGTGACAGCTGTCGTCACGTGACCCCGGCCACGTGACTGGTTGCAACAATGCTACAGCAAACTGTTGGATGAACGTCTGTGATTGAAGTGATGTTGTCAGATGATCTGCTCATAAACAACCGGAGACACGGGCAGTGTCCGATTGTACGCCTTCCCACTGGAAGTTTGACTCATACAGCTCGACAGCAGACAGGGGGCGGGGTAGAGACCTGGCGACATGTACGGGCTGCAATCAACGGAGACATCTAGACGTATATGACTGGGGTGGGCGGGGGAGACATCTAGACGTATATGACTGGGGTGGGCGGGGGAGACATCTAGACGTATATGACTGGGATGGGCGGGGGAGACATCTAGACGTATATGACTGGGGTGGGAGGGGGGGGACATCTAGAGGTATATGACTGGGGTGGGAGGGGGAGACATCTAGACGTATATGACTGTGGTTGGAGGGGGAGACATCTAGAGGTATTTGACTGGGGTGGACGGGGGGGGGGGACATCTAGACGTATATGACTGGGGTGGGAGGGGGGGGACATCTAGAGGTATATGACTGGGGTTGTCGGGGGAGACATCTAGACGTATACGACTGGGGTGGGAGGGGGAGACATCTAGAGGTATATGACTGGGGTGGGAGGGGGAGACATCTAGACGTATATGACTGGGGTGGGAGGGGGGAGACATCTAGAGGTATATGACTGGGGTGGGAGGGGGAGACATCTAGACGTATATGACTGGGGTGGGAGGGGGAGACATCTAGAGGTATATGACTGGGATGGGCGGGGGAGACATCTAGAGGTATATGACTGGGGTGGGCGGGGGGGGGGACATCTAGACGTATATGACTGGGGTGGGAGGGGGGGACATCTAGAGGTATATGACTGGGGTTGGCGGGGGAGACATCTAGACGTATACGACTGGGGTGGGAGGGGGAGACATCTAGAGGTATATGACTGGGGTGGGCGGGGGAGACATCTAGACGTAAATGACTGGGGTTGGCGGGGGAGACATCTAGACGTAAACGACTGGGGTGGGAGGGGGAGACATCTAGAGGTATATGACTGGGGTGGGAGGGGGAGACATCTAGACGTATATGACTGGGGTTGGCGGGGGAGACATCTAGACGTATACGACTGGGGTGGGAGGGGGAGACATCTAGAGGTATATGACTGGGGTGGGCGGGGGAGACATCTAGACGTATACGACTTGGGGTGGGAGGGGGAGACATCTAGAGGTATATGACTGGGGTGGGCGGGGGAGACATCTAGACGTATATGACTGGGGTGGGTGGGGGAGACATCTAGACGTATATGACTGGAGTTGGGCGGGGGAGGACATCTAGAGGTATATGACTGGGGTGGGCGGGGGAGACATCTAGAGGTATATGACTGGGGTGGGCGGGGAGACATCTATACGTATATGACTGGGGTGGGCGGGGAGACATCTATACGTATATGACTGGGGTGGGCGGGGGAGACATCTATACGTATATGACTGGGGGTGGGGCGGGGGAGACATCTAGACGTATATGACTGGGGTGGGCGGGGGAGACATCTAGAAGTATATGACTGGGGTGGGCGGGGAGACATCTAGACGTATATGACTGGGGTGGGCGGGGGAGACATCTAGAGGTATATGACTGGGGTGGGCGGGGGAGACATCTAGAGGTATATGACTGGGGTGGGCGGGGGGAGACATCTAGAGGTATATGACTGGGGTTGGTGGGGGAGACATCTAGAGGTATATGACTGGGGTGGGCGGGGGAGACATCTAGAGGTATATGACTGGGGTTGGTGGGGGAGACATCTAGAGGTATATGACTGGGTGGGCGGGGGAGACATCTAGAGGTATATGACTGGGGTGGGCGGGGGAGACATCTAGACGTATATGACTGGGGTGGGCGGGGGAGACATCTATACGTATATGACTGGGGTGGGCGGGGGAGACATCTAGACGTATATGACTGGGGTGGGCGGGGGAGACATCTAGACGTATATGACTGGGGTGGGCGGGGGAGACATCTAGACGTATATGACTGGGGTGGGCGGGGGAGACATCTAGACGTATATGACTGGGGAGGGAGGGGGAGACATCTAGAGGTATATGACTGGGGTGGGCGGGGGAGACATCTAGACGTATATGACTAGGGTGGGTGGGGAGACATCTAGACGTATATGACTGGGGTGGTGGGGGAGACATCTAGAGGTATATGACTGGGGTGGGCGGGGGAGACATCTAGATGTATATGACTGGGGTGGGCGGGGGAGACATCTAGAGGTATATGACTGGGGTGGACGGGGGAGACATCTAGAGGTATATGACTGGGGTTGGCGGGGGAGACATCTAGAGGTATATGACTGGGGTGGGCGGGGGGAGACATCTAGAGGTATATGACTGGGGTGGCGGGGGAGACATCTAGAGGTATATGACTGGGGTGGGCGGGGGAGACATCTAGAGGTATATGACTGGGGTGGGCGGGGGAGACATCTAGAGGTATATGACTGGGGTGGGCGGGGGAGACATCTAGAGGTATATGACTGGGGTGGGCGGGGGAGACATCTAGAGGTATATGACTGGGGTTGGTGGGGGAGACATCTAGAGGTATATGACTGGGGTGGGCGGGGGAGACATCTATACGTATATGACTGGGGTGGGCGGGGGAGACATCTAGACGTATATGACTGGGGTGGGCGGGGGAGACATCTATACGTATATGACTGGGGTGGGCGGGGGAAACATCTAGACGTATATGACTGGGGTGGGCGGGGGAGACATATATACGTATATAACTGGGGTGGGCGGGGGAGACATCTAGACGTATATGACTGGGGTGGGCGGGGGAGACATCTAGACGTATATGACTGGGGTGGGAGGGGGAGACATCTAGAGGTATATGACTGGGGTGGGCGGGGGAGACATCTAGACGTATATGACTAGGGTGGGTGGGGGAGACATCTAGACGTATATGACTGGGGTGGGTGGGGGAGACATCTAGAGGTATATGACTGGGGTGGGCGGGGGAGACATCTAGATGTATATGACTGGGGTGGGCGGGGGAGACATCTAGAGGTATATGACTGGGGTGGGCGGGGGAGACATCTAGAGGTATATGACTGGGGTTGCCAGGGGAGACATCTAGAGGTATATGACTGGGGTGGGCGGGGGAGACATCTAGAGGTATATGACTGGGGTGGGCGGGGGAGACATCTAGACGTATATGACTGGGATGGGCGGGGGAGACATCTAGACGTATATGACTAGGGTGGGTGGGGGAGGACATCTAGAGGTATATGACTGGGGTGGGCGGGGGAGACATCTAGAGGTATATGACTAGGGTGGGCGGGGGAGAGACCAGATGACATGTACGGGCTGCAATCAACGGAGACATCTAGACGTATATGACTGGGGTGGGCGGGGGAGACATCTAGACGTATATGACTGGGGTGGGCGGGGGAGACATCTAGAGGTATATGACTAGGGTGGGTGGGGGAGACATCTAGAGGTATATGACTGGGGTGGGCGGGGGAGACATCTAGACGTATATGACTAGGGTGGGTGGGGGAGAGACCAGATGACATGTACGGGCTGCAATCAACGGAGACATCTAGACGTATATGACTGGGGTGGGCGGGGGAGACATCTAGAGGTATATGACTAGGGTGGGCGGGGGAGACATCTAGAGGTATATGACTGGGGTGGGCGGGGGAGACATCTAGAGGTATATGACTAGGGTGGGCGGGGGAGACATCTAGAGGTATATGACTGGGGTGGGTGGGGGAGACCTCTAGAGGTATATGACTGGGGTGGGTGGGGGAGAGACCAGATGACATGTACGGGCTGCAATCAACGGAGACATCTAGAGGTATATGACTGGGATGGGCGGGGGAGACATCTAGACGTATATGACTGGGGTGGGCGGGGGAGACATCTAGACGTATATGACTGGGGTGGGCGGGGGAGACATCTAGACGTATATGACTGGGGTGGGCGGGGGAGACATCTAGACGTATATGACTGGGGTGGGCGGGGGAGACATCTAGACGTATATGACTGGGTGGGCGGGGGAGACATCTAGACGTATATGACTGGGATGGGCGGGGGAGACATCTAGACGTATATGACTGGGGTGGGCGGGGGAGACATCTAGACGTATATGAGTGGGGTGGGCGGGGAGACATCTAGACGTATATGACTGGGGATGGGCGGGGGAGACATCTAGACGTATATGACTGGGGTGGGCGGGGGAGACATCTAGACGTATATGACTGGGGTGGGCGGGGGAGACATCTAGACGTATATGACTGGGGTGGGTGGGGGAGACCTCTAGAGGTATATGACTGGGGTGGGCGGGGGAGACATCTAGACGTATATGACTGGGGTGGGCGGGGGAGACATCTAGACGTATATGACTGGGGTGGGTGGGGGAGACCTCTAGAGGTATATGACTGGGGTGGGTGGGGGAGAGACCAGATGACATGTACGGGCTGCAATCAACGGAGACATCTAGAGGTATATGACTGGGGTGGGCGGGGGAGACATCTAGAGGTATATGACTAGGGTGGGCGGGGGAGAGACCAGATGACATGTACGGGCTGCAATCAACGGAGACATCTAGAGGTATATGACTGGGGTGGGAGGGGGAGACATCTAGACGTATATGACTGGGGTGGGCGGGGCGACATCTAGACGTATATGACTGGGGTGGGTGGGGGAGACATCTAAGGTATATGACTGGGGTGGGAGGGGGAGACATCTAGACGTATATGAACTGGGGTGGGTGGGGAGACATCTAGACCGTATATGACTGGGGTGGGTGGGGGAGACATCTAGACGTATATGACTGGGGTGGGAGGGGGAGACATCTAGACGTATATGACTGGGGTGGGCGGGGGAGACATCTAGACGTATATGACTGGGGTGGGCGGGGGAGACATCTAGACGTATATGACTGGGGTTTGTGGGGGAGACCTCTAGAGGTATATGACTGAGGTGGGCGGGGGAGACATCTAGACGTATATGACTGGGGTGGGCGGGCAGGAATTGTGCTGTACCCGGACGGGGTGTCTGCAGTTGTGAGGGTGATCACCAGCATCGATATATTTGTCACACAATGGGCTTCAGTGGATTATTAGAAGCCTTTCTGTGACATGTTGGGAGTTGGAAGCAGTACCCACTCTGACTTACCCTACATTGAAGTAAAGCTATGAGGATGGGACTGATTTCATTTGGAGGGGATTGGTTCTTGGAAGCCAAAGTGACCCATAATAGCTCTGGAAATCTAGGGGTTTCCCCAGGAAAATTAATTTCTTCCCTCCAAAATCTTCCTTCCCGAAAAGAGAAACTTAGTTAGCTCGAGAGTCCCCCACCTATGATCATTTTCCCTTTTAGGTGAAATGGTCACAGGAATTAATAAAATGTAAAGTTCCCTTTTCTGAGTAAACTGGAACCTGGGAGATTACAATAGAACAGAATTTAGCTGTCTATTAGTGTTTACCCAGTCACCTGTAGTTCCAGATACTACCTTTATGTGAAGTAGTTTCCTAACTAAACACATAGATAATAAAATGTTTTGCTACACCACAATGGACTTGACAGAAGAATGCAGGAACAGTTAATTTGGTTTATTAATCAAAATAAAAACCTGTGGAAGTAACCAGTGATGCATTATGACATATATGAAATACATCAAGACATTGAGATAATGTTCATATTCAACATTAGAAATAAGAACTCTCATGTTCAGAGATGACTTCAGTCATTTGGCCACTAAGCCCTTCCCATCAGTTAGCCTGCTATTGTTTCTGTAATAAATACCCCAGATGGTACTGGAACATTTCTCAAGGATTTGTAAAACAAATAGTCTAAACAGTCTCTACACACTGTATGAATCAGAGGAGTCCATGACTACTCTCTGTTCCTGAAAGTTATTGATTGTTCTCACAAGTAAAAAGTTTCACTGAGTAAAATCAAAGTATGGCAGTGATGAAATGTTGCCAAACTTCTGCCATATTTGTAAATAATTTGCATTGAGGTATAAACTTGATCCTAATGATCTTAGAACTGTTTCTACACTTTAAATATATCAATCACCAGATCAATCATGAAACACAGATCCGGTTTGGGCACAGTTCAGTGGGGACTCATTGAATATTCTTGGTCCTGGCCACAGATTACTGTTGCACCTTTATATTACAGATCTGCTCTAGGTTGACAGCCATTGTACATTATTGGGCAATGTTCTGCACCTCTGGATCATGACAATCTGCGAACACCGCCATCCTCACCTGAGGTGGATAAACATGGTGAACACATTTATATCTAGCCAAAGGATGATGATTCTCCAGTGGACAAGAATGAAAAGGGTTTACAGACATGAGGTACAGAAGGTAGCAGATTCAGGAAGTACCTACAAGTTAAGAGCTACAGTGGGTCTCCTTGTACTGGCATTAGACATCAGCAATTATATTGGGCAAGCTTTCTTTTACTGCACTTGTACATAGTGGCCTGTTGGCTGATGTTCTCACAGAGGACACAGGCACAGTGACTGACAAGGCTAAAAAAGAATGATGGAGAGTAAATGATGAGATGTACCCAGCATATCTGATCCCTACATAGTAATGGAACAGAATAGGATGATTGTTCATCTCATACATATTAACTCATGTTACCAATCAGTGCTGCCAGCATTGTTTTAGTCTGCCTGGATACTTTCCTGTTTATACCCTCTCACCTCTTCTGTCATTTCCTTTACTTACTTCTTCTAACACTGGGGTGATATTTCCCCTTGACAGTTTAGAAGTGCTTATGCATGAGAGCATATTATGTCCTTTACTTACTCGGTCAAACAGGGTGATGGTTTAATAAACTACATTCCACATGTTGCATCAAAGTAATAATGTAAAGAAACATACATTAAATATTTCACTCTAAAGTTAATATAAGTAACATATAATTGGTATGAATGTGGAGGTCTATGTGAAATGTTCCTCATGAGGATTTACACTGCCTCTCATTCAATAACACAGAGTGAAAGAAAGATGAGACACCACATTGTACTCATTCTCTCAAACTAACACCATTCTTCTTTTCTTCGTTCACTTGAGTGCCGGTGTTGGGCTGTTAGCTGGACTGTGGTTCGGTCAGAGTGTTAAATGCTTGTTCGAATAAATCACAGCAGTATAAATGCTGGACCAGTCATGGATGCTAAACAGTTACACTCACAATCGGTCTACACGCCACGGACATATAAGATAAGAGGTAGAGTCTTTCATTCCTCCTTCTCACATTCGCGTGTGTTGGCCGTTCGCTGTGGATTGCAACTAAGGCGACACCTAGCACCAGATCATAGTTTATCTTGTACTAAACCTGCTCTGGACGCAGTCAGCAAGCCAGTGGGATTTAGACTCAAGAATAGGAAACAGTCTGGGCATAATTGAGCCTCTTTTCACAGCTTCAAACCTAGTGATTGTACAGCAACTCTTCTGGAAACGAAAGATAGAGGGCGTCAGATATCTACATCAGCGCTGGCAGAGAGTAGCCATCTTGGGACTGGTTGAAAGTTGGTTTCTATCTTCTAATAGAAGAATAAATATATATATATATATATTCGTGCCGGAACTTACACACACACACACTCTCATACTTAAAGCTTTACCTGACTCAGAAATAAACAAACTCAGGCATAATTTCATCTGAAGCTTTCCTTCTGAATCAGGATGAGGGACATACAGAGACCTAAACCACATCTAGATGCTTTGCCGGTCGCTCTGCAAGTGCCGAAATTTAGCGTCGCTGGACCCAAAATATTTCGCGGGCGACGCGATTATTCTAGGTTAACCAATGGACAGAACGGGCTTAGACCACATGATCTGTCCATCATTGGGTGTCACAGCTATTAATACTGTTGACGCCACATTCCTAGCATTCCAATTCTCTCTCAGTGCAAACCCTTAGTGAGAAGTGTGTTTTGAAATTGTGATGTGCAGCAGTGAACAAGACGGAGTGCGCAATCATGCGACACTTTCTGACAGAGTTGGCTTAGTATATTTGAGGGACTTTCTGACAGAGTGGGTTTATCTAGGTTTGGGGGACTTTCTGACAGAGTGGGTTTAGTAGGTTTGGGGGACTTTATGACAGAGTAGGCTTACGTAAGTTTGGGAGACTTTCTGACAGAATGGATTTAGTAGTTATGGGTGACTTTCTGACAGAGTGGATTTAGTAGGTTTGTGGGACTTTCTGGCAGAGTAGGTTTATTTAAGTTTGTGAGACTTTCTGACAGAGTGGGTTTAGTAGATTTGGGGGACTTTCTGACAGAGTGGGCTTACGTAAGTTCGGGAGACTTTCTGACAGAGTGGGTTTAGTAGGTTTGGGGGACTTTCTGACAGAGTGGGTTTATTTAGGTTCGGGAGACTTTCTGACAGAGTTAGTTTGGTAGGTTTGAGGGACTATCTGACAGCGTGAGCTTAATAGGTTTAGGGGCAGGAGTGGGTTTAGTATTTATGAGTGACTTTCTGACAGAGTGGATTTAGTAGGTTTGTGGAACTTTCTGACAGAGTGGATTTAGTAGGTTTGTGGGACTTTTCTGACAGAGTGGGTACAATAGGTTTGGAGACTTTATGACAGAGTGAGCTTAATAGGTTTAGGGGCAGAGTGGATTTAGTAGGTTTGTGGGACTTTCTGACAGAGTGGGTACAATAGGTTTGGGAGACTTTATGACAGAGTGGGCTTAATAGGTTTGCTGGACTTTATGACAGAGTGGGCTTAATAGGTTTAGGGGCAGAGTGGATTTAGTAGGTTTGTGGGACTTTCTGACAGAGTGGGTACAATAGGTGGGGGAGACTTTATGACAGGGTGGGCTTAATAGGTTTAGGGCAGAGTGGATTTAGTAGGTTTGTGGGACTTTCTGACAGAGTGGGTACAATAGGTTTGGGAGACTTTATGACAGAGTGGGCTTAATAGGTTTGCTGGACTTTATGACAGAGTGGGCTTAATAGGTTTAGGGGCAGAGTGGGTTTAGTAGTTATGGGTGACTTTCTGACAGAGTGGATTTAGTAAGTTCGGTGGACTTTCTGCTAGGGTGGGCTAAGTAGGTTTGGGGAACATTCTGACAGGGCTTACTTAGTACGTTTGAGGGACTTTCTGACAGGGTGGGGTTTGTAAGACAGGGGGAACTTTGTGATCTTGTGAGTATAAGTAGGTTGTGAGGAGATGAATTATGGTGTGCTGCTCATGATTAGATTCGTGGGCTTTGTGACATTGAGAGATTAATTACGTTTTGTGGGCTTCATAACACAGTGGGCTTCATAACTCAGTGGGTTTCATAACACAGTGGGCTTCATAACTCAGTGGATTTCATAACACAGTGGGTTTAAGAAACTCTTTAAGAAGGTTTAGAAGTTTCGTTGACAGTGGGAGCTTAATTAGGTTTGGGGCTTTTGTGACATAGCAGGCTTAAGAAGGTTTAGTGCTGTGAGGAGTCCCGGAAACTTTCTAGAACTTCTGGTGTTCTATACAATGTTTGTGTCGCTCTCAGTGTGCTGGCGTTTGCTTTACTGTGTATATGTGTGTGTGTTTGTTGTTGTTGTTTTTGTTGTTGTTATTATTATTGTTGTTGTTGTTGTCTGTCTGTTGTATGAATGACTATGTCTGTCTACACGTGAATCTATGGCAGTATGTGTGAATCTATGTGAGTGTGTGTGAATCTAAGGCAGTGTGTGTGAATCTATGTGAGTGAGTGTTGGTAAGCTAGCTCTAATCCAATGTCTCACAACCACTTCCCAATGCCGGACCCAGTATATAAAGCCACGTTACCTGTGAGCCCGCCGTCACAATCCCAAACAACTGAGACCCCTGTTGATAACAGCCAAGTTAATTAGTTAGACGTCACATTCTCGTCACGGCACATCGGACATTCAGTCCATCAGTGCTCGGATCCCCTTCTCTGTATCTCCCTCAGCCTGTAGCGGTCGACGACACAGTGCTGTGTTGGCTAATACTTCCCACCCAACAACCAAGTAACCCACCACCCGGCGGTGTAATTGTGAAATAAATAGTCCCTGGTGCACTATAAACTGCATCACAATAACATCACAGTAACATCACAATAACATCACAATAACATCACAATAACACCACAATCACATCACAGTAACATCACAATAACACCACAATCACATCACAATAACATCACAATAACACCACAATCACATCACAGTAACATCACAATAACACCACAATCACATCACAGTAACATCACAATAACACCACATTCACATCACATTCTACATGTAAATATATTCAGCTACACAACATGACATCACTGTTGCTGACACCATATTTATGAAATATTTATTCATTAAAATCTTGCATGTCCTTTTCACCATGTTGCCATCAACCCCGGGTTGAATTTATAAGCAATTTTACGTTCAGAACACACATCAGTTGTTTGACGCTCATAGAGGTAGCAGAATGAAGTAGAGACTAAAGGACGCACTAGACAACATAAATAAACACAGAATGAAGTAGAGACTAGAGGACGCACTAGACAACCATAAATAAACACACATAGTATTGTTTGACGCTCATAGAGGTAGAAGAATGAAGTAGAGACTAGAGGACGCACTAGACAACATAAATAAACACACATAGGTATTGTTTGACGCTCATAGATGGTAGAAGAAATAAGTAGAGACTAGAGGACCGCACTAGACAACATAAATAAACACACTAGTATTGTTTGACGCTCATAGAGGTAGAAGAAATAAGTAGAGACTAGAGGACGCACTAGACAACATAAATAAACACACATAGTATTGTTTGACGCTCATAGAGGTAGAAGAAATAAGTAGAGACTAGAGGACGCACTAGACAACATAAATAAACACACATAGTATTGTTTGACGCTCATAGAGGTAGAAGAAATAAGTAGAGACTAGAGGACGCACTAGAACAACATAAATAAACACCAATAGTATTTGTTTGACGCTCATAGAGGTAGAAAGAAATAAGTAGAGACTAGAGACGCACCTAGACAACATAAAATAAACCACCATGTATTGTTTGACGCTCATAGAAGGTAGAAGCAAATAAGTAAGAGACTAGGACGCACTACGACAACATAAATAAACGACACATGGTATTGTTTTGACGCTCTGAGGTAGAAGAAATAGTAGAGACTAAGACGCACTAGACAACAAAAATAGACAACATAGTATTGTTTGCGCTCATAGAGGTGAGAAGAAATAGTAGAGACTAGAGGACGCACTAGACAACATAAATAACCACATATATTGTTTGACGCTCATAGAGGTAGAAAAATAAGTAGATACTTAGAGTGACGCCTAGACAACATAAAGAAACCCATCGTATTGTTTTTGACGCTCATAGAGGTAGAAGAAATAGTAGAGACTAGAGGAAGCACTAGACTACATAAATAACACACATATATTGTTTTGATCGCTCATAGAGGTAGAAGAATAAGTCAGAGACTAGAGGACGCACTAGACAACATAAATAAACACACTAGTAATTTTTTGTTTTTTTTGACGCTCATAGAGGTAGAAGAAATAAGTAGAGACTAAGGACGCCCTAGACACATATAATAAACACACTAGTATTGTTTGAACGCTCATAGAGTTAGAATAATAAAGTAGAGACTATAGGCGCACTAGACAACATAATAAACACACATAGTATTGTTTGACGCTCATAGAGGTAGATAGAAATAATAGAGACTAGAGGACACGCACTAGACAACATAATAAACACACATAGTAGTGTTTGACGCCATAAGAGGTATAAGAATAGTAGAGACTAAGGACGCACTAACAACATAAATAACACACATAGTATTGTTGACGCTCATAGAGGTAGAAGAATAGTATAAGACTAGAGGACGCACTAGACAACATAATAACACGACAGAGTATTGTTTTGACGCTCCCATGAGGTAGAAGAAATAAGTAGAGACTAGAGGACGCACTAGACAACATAAATAAACCACATAGTAATTGTTTGGACGCTCATAGAGGTAGAAGGAAATAAGTAGAGACTAGAGACGCACTAGACAACATAAATAAACACACATAGTATTGTTTGACGCTCATAGAGGTATAAGAATAAGTAGAACTAGAGGACGCATCTCGACAACATAAATAAACACACATAGATTGTTTGACGCTCATAAGGTAGAAGAAATAGTAGAGACTAGAGACGCACTATACACATAAATAAACACACATAGTATATTGTTTGACGCTCATAGAGGTAGAAAAAGAGTAAGACTAGAGGACGCACTAGACAACTAAATAAACACGACATAGTATGTTTGACGCTTCATAGAGGTAGAAGAAATAAGTAGAGACTAAGAGGACCACTAGACACATAACTAACCACACCATAGTATTGTTTGACGCATTCATAGGGTAGAGAAATAATAGAGACTAGGGACGGCACTAGACAACATACATAAACACAACATAGTATTGTTTGACGCTCATAAGGTAGAAAAATAGTAGAGACTAAGGACGCACTAGACAACATAATAAACACACATAGTATTGGTTTTGACGCTCATAGAGGTAGAAGAACTAAGCAAGACTAGAGGACGGCACTAGACAACATAATAAACACACATAGTGTGTTTGAAACGCTCATAGAGTAGAAGCATGAAGTAGAGACTAGAGGACTCACTAGACAACAATAAAATAAACGCAGAATGAAGTAGAACTAGAGGAAGCACTAATTTAGACAACATAAATACACCCACATATTTTGTTTGCGCTCATAAGTAGAAGAAATAAGGGTTAAAAGAGACTAGAGACGCACTAGACAACATAATAAACACACATAGTATTGTTTTGACGCTCATAGAGGTAGAGAAATAGTAGAGGACTAGAGGACGCACTAGAACAACATAACTAACACACATAGTAAAAAAAAAAAAAAATTTTGTTTGACCTCATAGAGGTAGAAGAAATAGTAAGAGACTATAGGACGCCCTAGACCAACATAAATAAACACACATAGTATGTTTGAAAACGCTCCATAGAGGTAAAAGACATAAGTAGATGACTAGAGACGCACTAGACAACCGTAATAAACACACATAGTATTGTTTTTGACGCTCATAGAGGTAGAAGAATAAGTAGAGACTAGAGGACGCACTAGCACCTAAATAAACACCATAGTATTGTTTTTTGACGCTCATGAGGTAGAAGAAATAAGTAGAGCTATAGGACGCACTAGACAACATAAATAACCCCTAGTATTTTTGACGCTCCTAAGAGTAAAAGAAATAAGTAGAGACTAGAGGACGCACTAGACAACATAATAAAACCACCATAGTATTGTTTGACGCTCATAGAGGTAGAAGAAATAGTAGAGACTAGGAGACGCACTAGACAACATATAACCACATAGTATTGTTTTGACGCTCATAGAGGTAGAAAAATAAGTAGAGACTAGAGACGCACTTAGACACATAAATAACACACATAGTATTGTTGACGCTCATAGAGGTAGAAGAAGTAAGTAAGACTAGAGACGCACGAGACAACATAAATTAACACAAGAGTATTGTTTGAACTCTCATAAGGTAGAAGAATGAGTAGAGACTATAGGACGCACTAGACAACCTAAATAAACGCAGAATGAAGTAGAGACTAGAGGACGCACTAGACAACATAAATAAACACACATAGTATTGTTTGACGCTCATAGATGTGAGCAGAAATAAGTATAGACTAGAGACGCACTAGACACATAAAATAACACACATAGTATTGTTGACGCTCATAGAGTAGGTAGAATAAAATAAGTAGAGACTAGAGGACTGCACTTGACAACATAACTAAACACACATTATTGTGTTGAGACGCTCCTAGAGGTAAAGAATGAGTAGAGACTAGAGGACGCAACTAGACAACATAATAAACGCAGAATTTGGACGTAGAGACTGAGGACGCACTAGACAACATAAATAACACAGAATGAAGTAGAGACTCGAGGACGCACTAGACAACATAAAATAACGCAGAATGAAGTAGAGACTAGAGAACCCACTAGACAACAATAAATAAACGCAGATGAAGTAGAGACTAGAGGACGCACTAGACAAACATAAATAAACACAGGGAATGCATTAGGAGACTAGAGGACGCACTAGACAACATAAATAAACACAGAATGAGTATAGACTAGAGGACGGACTGGACAACATAAATAAACACAGAATGAAGTAGAGACGAGAGGACGCACTAGACAACATAAAATAACCAGAATGAAGTAGAGACTAGAGGACGCACTAGACACATAAATAAACACAGAATGAAGTAGAGCCTAAGACGCACTAGACAACATAAATAACACAGAATGAATGTAGAAGAACCTAGAGGACGCACTTAGACAACATAAATAACGCAGAATGAAGTAGAGACTAGAGGAGCACTAGACACATAAATAAACCACGAATGAAGTAGAGACTCGAATACCACTAGACAACATAAATAAACGCAGATGAGTAGAGACTAGAGGACGCACTAGACAACATAAATAACCAGAATGAGTAGAGACTAGAGGACGCACTAGAACAACAATAAATAACACTAATGAGTAGAGACTATAGGACTCACTAGACCAACATAAATAAACACAGAATGAAGTAGAGACTAGAGGACCGCACTAGAACAACTAAATCAACACAGAAATGAGTAGAAGACTAGAGGACTCACTAGACAACATAAATAAACACAGAATGAAGTAGAGACTGGGGGGGAGAGGACGCACTAGACACATAAATAACACAGAATGTAGAGACTAGAGGACGCACTAGACAACATAAATAAACGCAGAATGAAGTAGAGACTAGAGGACGCACTAGACACCTAAATAAACACAGAAATGAAGTAGCAAGACTAGAGGACGCACTAGACAACTTACAAATGGAAGGCTATAGTTCCGATCGGATTAAACTGTCACCATCCATATATGTATACATACATTCGTACGAGGGAGCTTTAAATTAAACATTTTAAGGGTGAATATATTCTGACACGTTAACGACCAATTTTCTCATTGTTTGATGTAGGTCCTACTGCGTTTCATTGCAAGTCCTCAAGCGCTGATAATGCTTGAATTCCTGTAGAAAACAATTCTCTTGTCGCGTGTGTAACCACTCATGAATCACATGCTTTTCTCTTCATCGTACCTAAAGTTTGTGAACTTCCTCTCCCCTCATACCTTGCTGAACTGACAGCAAGCATCGCCATACTGGGACCTTCATTCGCCGCTACATTTCTATAGATTTCACCCGCTTCACTGATAACCCGGATAATAAGAACTTTTTCTCGTCTTTCGTGGCATGTCAAAGTTGGGCTCCAACTGCCTTAACGACAGTTCGTGTTGACCCTAACCCACATCCCAGAAACCACTTCACCACCCATACGATGACAACTGCCTTAACGACAGTTCGTGTTGACCCTAACCCACATCCCAGAAACCACTTCACCACCCATACGATGACAACTGCCTTAACGACAGTTCGTGTTGACCCTAACCCACATCCCAGAAACCACTTCACCACCCATACGATGACAACTGCCTTAACGACAGTTCGTGTTGACCCTAACCCACATCCCAGAAACCACTTCACCACCCATACGATGACAACTGCCTTAACGACAGTTCGTGTTGACCCTAACCCACATCAGAGAAACCATTTCACCACCCATACGATGACAACTGCCTTAACCACAGTTGGTATTCACTAATTTTGGTAAAGGGGGGTAACAATGAAATGGTAAGGTATTACAGCCAAGTAATTAGTAGACGTCACATTCCGTCACGACACATCGGACATTCAGTCCATCAGTGCTCGGATCCCCTTTCTCTGTATATCCCTCAGCCTGTAGATAACGGTCGACGACACAGTGCTGTGTTGGCTAATACTTCCCACCCAACATACCAAGTTAACCCACCACCCGGAGGTGTAATGTGAATGAAATAGTCCCTGGTGCACTAAAACTGCATCACAAATAACATCACAGTAACATCACAATACATCACAATAACATCACAAGAACACCCAATCACATCACAGTAACATCACAATAACACCACAATACATCACAATATAACATCACAATAACCCACAATCACATCACAGTAACATCACAATAACACCACAATCACATCACAGTAACATCACAATAACACCACATTACATCACATTCTACATGTAAATATATTCAGCTACACACAATGACATCACTGTTGCTGACACCATATTTATGAAATATTTATTCATTAAAATCTGGCATGTCCTTTCACCATGTTGCCATCAACCCCGGGTTGAATTATAAGCAATGTTTACGTTCAGAACACACATCAGTTGTTTGACGCTCATTAGAGGTAGCAGAAGAAGTAGAGACTAAAGGAGCACTAGACAACATAAATAAACCACACCTAGTATTGTTGACGTCATAGAGGTAGAAGAAACAAGTAGAGACTAAGAGGACGCACTAGCAACATAAATAAACACACATAGTATTGTTTGACGCTTCATAGAGGTAGAAGAAAAGAAATAAGTAGAGACTAGAGGACGTCACTAGACACATAAAAAACACACATAGTATTGTTTGACGCTCATAGAGGTAGAAGAAATAAGTAGAGACTAGAGGACGCATAGACAACATAAATAAACACACATAGTATTGTTTGACGCTTCATAGAGTAGAAGAAATAAGTAGAGACTAGAGGGACGCACTAGACAACATAAATAAACACACATAGTCTTGTTTGACGCTCATAGAGTAGAAGAAATAAGTAGAGACTAGAGGACGCACTAGACAACATAAATAAACACACATAGTATTGTTTGACGCTCATAGAGGTAGAAGAAATAAGTGAGGAACTAGAGGACGCACTAGACAACATAAATTAAAACACACATCGTATTGTTTGACGCTCATAGAGGTAGAAGAAATAAGGAGAGACTAGAGGACGCACTAGACAAACATAAATAAACACACATGTATTGTTTCACACATCACAGAAGTAGAAAGATAGAAGTAGAGACTAGAGGACGCACTAGACAACATAAATAAACACACATGTATTGTTTCACACTACACAGATAGTAGAAGATGAAGAGAGACTAGAGGACACACTAGACAACATAAATAAACACACATGTATTGTTTCAACACTCACAGAAGTAGAAGATAGAAGTAGAGACTAGAGGACGCACTAGACAACATAAATAAACACACATGTATTGTTTCACACTCACAGAAGTAGAAGATAGAAGTAGAGACTAGAGGACACACTAGACAACATAAATAAACACACATGTATTGTTTCACACTCACAGAAGTAGAGACTAGAGGACGCACTAGACAACATAAATAAACACACATGTATGTTCACACACACAGAAGTAGAAGATAGAAGTAGAGACTAGAGGACGCACTAGACAACATAAATAAACACACATGTATTGTTTCACACTCACAGAAGTAGAAGATAGAAGTAGAGACTAGAGGACGCACTAGACAACATAAATAAACACACATGTATTGTTTCACACACACAGAAGTAGAAGATAGAAGTAGAGACTAGAGGATCGCACTAGACAACATAAATAAACACACTGTATTGTTTCACACATCACAGAAGTAGAAGATAGAAGTAGAGACTAGAGGACGCACCTAGACAACATAAATAAACACACATGTATTGTTTCACACACACAGAAGTAGAAGATAGAAGTAGAGAATAGAGGACGCACTAGACAACATAAATAAACACACATGTATTGTTTCACACACACAGAAGTAGAAGATAGAAGTAGAGACTAGAGGACGCACTAGACAACATAAATAAACACACATGTATTGTTTCACACACACAGAAGTAGAAGATAGAAGTAAGACTAGAGGACGCACTAGACAACATAAATAAACACACATGTATTGTTTCCACACACACAGAAGTAGAAGATAGAAGTAGAGACTAGAGGACGCACTAGACAACATAAATAAACACACATGTATTGTTTCACACTCACAGAAGTAGAAGATAGAAGTAGAGACTAGAGGACGCACTAGACAACATAAATAAACACACATGTATTGTTTCACACTACACAGAAGTAGAAGATAGAAGTAGAGACTAGAGGACGCACTAGACAACATAAATAAACACACATGTATTGTTTCACACACACAGAAGTAGAAGATAGAAGTAGAGACTAGAGGACTGCACTAGACAACATAAATAAACACACATGTATTGTTTCACACACACAGAAGTAGAAGATAAGTAGAGACTAGAGGACGCACTAGACAACATAAATAAACACACATGTATTGTTTCACACTCACAGAAGTAGAAGATAGAAGTAGAGACTAGAGGACGCACTAGACAACATAAATAAACACACATGTATTGTTTCACACTCACAGAAGTAGAAGATAGAAGTAGAGACTAGAGGACACACTAGACAACATAAATAAACACACATGTATTGTTTCACACTCACAGAAGTAGAAGATAGAAGTAGAGACTAGAGGACACACTAGACAACATAAATAAACACACATGTATTGTTTCACACACACAGAAGTAGAAGATAGAAGTAGAGACTAGAGGACAGCACTAGACAACATAAATAAACACACATGTATTGTTTCACACTCACAGAAGTAGAGACTAGAGGACGCACTAGACAACATAAATAACACACATGTATTGTTTCACACTCACAGAAGTAGAGACTAGAGGACCCACTAGACAACATAAATAAACACACATGTATTGTTTCCACACACACAGAAGTAGAAGATAGAAGTAGAGACTAGAGGACGCACTAGACAACATAAATAAACACACATGTATTGTTTCACACACACAGAAGTAGATACAGAGACTAGAGGACGCACTAGACAACATAAATAAACACACATGTATTGTTTCACACTCACAGAAGTAGAAGATAGAAGTAGAGACTAGAGGACGCACTAGACAACATAAATAAACCCACCTGTATTGTTTCACACACACAGAAGTAGAAGATAGAAGTAGAGGACTAGAAGGACGCACTAGACAACATAAATAAACACACATGTATGCGTTTCACACACTACAGAAGTAGAAGATAAGTAGAGACTAGACGGACACACTAGACAACCTAAATAAACACACATGTATTGTTTTCAACACTCACAGAAGTAGAGACTAGAAGTAGAAACGCACTAGAACAACATACAATAAACACCACATGTATTGTTTCACACTACACAGAAGTAGAAGATAGAAGGTAGAGACTAGAGGACGCACTAGACAACATAAATAAACACACATGTATTGTTTCACACACACCGAAGTAGAAGATAGAAGTAAGAGACCTAGAGGACGCACTAGGACAACCCCTAAATAAACACACATGTATTGTTTCACACATCACAGAAGTAGAAGATACGAAGTAGAGACTAGAGGACGCAACTAGACAACATAAATAAACACACATAGTATTGTTTGACGCTCATAGAGGTAGAAGAATGAAGTAGAGACTAGAGGACGCACTAGACAACATAAATAAACGCAGAATGAAGTAGAGACTAGAGGACGCACTAGACAACATAAATAAACACACATAGTATTGTTTGACGCTCATAGAGGTAGAAGAAATAAGTAGAGACTAGAGGACGCACTAGACAACATAAATAAACACACATAGTATTGTTTGACGCTCATAGAGGTAGAAGAAATAAGTAGAGACTAGAGGACGCACTAGACAACATAAATAAACACACATAGTATTGTTTGACGCTCATAGAGGTAGAAGAATGAAGTAGAGACTAGAGGACGCACTAGACAACATAAATAAACGCAGAATGAAGTAGAGACTAGAGGACGCACTAGACAACATAAATAAACACAGAATGAAGTAGAGACTAGAGGACGCACTAGACAACATAAATAAACGCAGAATGAAGTAGAGACTAGAGAACGCACTAGACAACATAAATAAACGCAGAATGAAGTAGAGACTAGAGGACGCACTAGACAACATAAATAAACACAGAATGAAGTAGAGACTAGAGGACGCACTAGACAACATAAATAAACACAGAATGAAGTAGAGACTAGAGGACGGACTAGACAACATAAATAAACACAGAATGAAGTAGAGACTAGAGGACGCACTAGACAACATAAATAAACACAGAATGAAGTAGAGACTAGAGGACGCACTAGACAACATAAATAAACACAGAATGAAGTAGAGACTAGAGGACGCACTAGACAACATAAATAAACACAGAATGAAGTAGAGACTAGAGGACGCACTAGACAACATAAATAAACGCAGAATGAAGTAGAGACTAGAGGACGCACTAGACAACATAAATAAACACAGAATGAAGTAGAGACTAGAGGACGCACTAGACAACATAAATAAACGCAGAATGAAGTAGAGACTAGAGGACGCACTAGACAACATAAATAAACACAGAATGAAGTAGAGACTAGAGGACGCACATAGACAACATAAATAAACACAGAATGAAGTAGAGACTAGATGGACGCACTAGACAACATAAATAAACACAGAATGAAGTAGAGACTAGAGGACGCACTAGACAACATAAATAAACACAGAATGAAGTAGAGCTAGAGGACGCACTAGACAACATAAATAAACACAGAATGAAGTAGAGACTAGAGGACGCACTAGACAACATAAATAAACACAGAATGAAGTAGAGACTAGAGGACGCACTAGACAACATAAATAAACGCAGAATGAAGTAGAGACTAGAGGACGCACTAGACAACATAAATAAACACAGAATGAAGTACGAGACTAGAGGACGCACTAGACAACTTACAAATGGAAAGCTATAGTTACCGATCGGGATTAGAAACTGTCACCTCCATATATGTATACATACATTCGTACGAGGGAGCTTTAAATTAAAACATTTTAAGGTGAATATATTCTGACACGGTAACGAACAAATTTCTCATTGTTTGATGTAGTCACTACTGCGTTCATTGCAAGTCCTCAAGCGCTGATAAAATGCTTGAATTCCTGTAGAAAACAATTCTCTTGGTCGCGTGTGTAACCACTCATGCATCACCTGCTGTATCTCTTCATCGTACCTAAAGTTTGTGAAACTTCCTACTCCACTCATACACTTGCTGAACTGACAGGCAAGCATCGCCATACTGGACCTTCATTCGCCGATACATTTCTATAGATTTCACCCCTTCACTGATAACAACACGGATAATAGAACGTTTCTCGTCTTTCGTGCATGTCAAAAGTTGGGCGACAACTGCCTTAACGACAGTTCGTGTTGACCCTAACCCACATCCCAGAAACCACTTCACCACCCATACGATGACAACTGCCTTAACGACAGTTCGTGTTGACCCTAACCCACATCCCAGAAACCACTTCACCACCCATACGATGACAACTGCCTTAACGACAGTTCGTGTTGACCCTAACCCACATCCCAGAAACCACTTCACCACCCATACGATGACAACTGCCTTAACGACAGTTCGTGTTGACCCTAACCCACATCCCAGAAACCACTTCACCACCCATACGATGACAACTGCCTTAACGACAGTTCGTGTTGACCCTAACCCACATCCCAGAAACCATTTCACCACCCATACGATGACAACTGCCTTAACCACAGTTGGTATTGACTAATTTTGGTAAAGGGGAGTAACAATGAAATGGTAAGGTATTATTTACACTTGCTGAATTAATTCCCTTTATCTTCATCAAATGTCTGTGTCCTGCGAATTTAATTGGATATATCAAAACTCACACAAATAGGGATCCTCAGGAGCACGCTGAAAGAAGCCAAATTCCTTTCCCCCCCCCCCCCCCCTCCCCTGTAAATATTGGATTGGATTGGAGTAGATGCACATCAATCAATCATGTGCCATGCCGGAAAGCGTGGGCGGTCATGACTCGCCATGTCACTCGATTGCAGCTCCACAAATCTCAGACCAGTGTTACACCCGCTATATACTCTATACATGGTGTGTGGCTGGGAGTTGATGTATAGATGCAGACTGTCGTCCCACACAAGACAATGGACACAAGACTGCAAACTGTTCGAATACTGCCTCTAATCTATCCAGTCCCAGCCACCCAGCCAATAACTAAAGCAAATTTCGTTTTCACGTAAGACAAACAAATAAGTTTAATGGAAACACTTGTTACAATGCGGATAGACAGTAAAGGTAACTGTTGGAAATGTCACATCTAGTAATTGTAAGAGAGAGCAGTCTTCTTGGATGCTTTCATCTCAAAGACTACCGGAGAGCAAGGTTAGCCATGTCAGGGTGGTTGAGTGTCCCAGTGTCTCTGTCTGGGTGGTTGAGTATCCCAGTGTCTCTGTCTGGGTGGTTGAGTGTCCCAGTGTCTCTGTCTGGGTGGTTGAGTGTCTCAGTGTCTCTGTCTGGGTGATTTAGTGTCTCAGTGTCTCTGTCTTGGTGGTTGAGTGTCCCAGTGTCTCTGTCTGGGTAGGAGGTTGTCAACGTCTCAATTATTGCTGGTTGTCGTGGGTGTGACAGAGACAGTAGATACATGCATACACAAAGGTGACAAGCCGTAAATGCATGTAAAACTAATATTATTTATTCAACGTATACATTCGCGTTAGCACATGGAATACATTCATGACTTATGATACAATATACATATGATTAAATACTCAGCCACCAAAAGGCATTCGTGCTTTCGTAATGCAGTTCTGTCTCACACACAGCGCATTGGCAACTCACTGCCTCATTCGCTCAGCAAAGGCAAGCTTTCATGTCGGCAATCAGTACATTCGCTCGTCAAGACACACGCATCCTTCCTCTATCACGGTCCCGTCCAGTCTGCCCCTCTCTAGCCCTGGTATGTGACCCCGTGTGGTCCGTAATAATCGTGCTATATATTGTATTCTTCTATAGTGAGCACGTTGCGAAAATGATCATATTTATGTCCCAACTGCCTCTTCTATAGTGAGCACGTTGCGCAAATGATCATATTTATGCTGCAACTGCCTCTTCTATAAGGAGCACGTTGTGCAAATGATCATTGTTTATGCCCCAACTGCCCCTTATATAGTTAGCACGTCGTGCATGTAACAAGACCCCCGGGGCTTGGACAGGTATGTTACTATAGACAATATCCCCAGCCTTTGCTCCGACCACCCCAATAGGACTTTAAATCTACAAGGCCCCACACAAGCCGGGACAGCTGACCTTCCCCTCCCCCACTTATGGATTCCTACCCACAAGGGGCTCTGACAAGACAACAGTCATACTTATACGCAAAGCCATGGCTAGCAAAGTAAAATTTAATTTCTAAATACGTCAACTGTAACTCACAGAAGGATGTCTGAAAGCCTGGATAGACGACACTATGTACACGAGAAGATCTTCTGATGATCCGTCTTCATCACAGAGCATGTGACTTCAGTTCGTGAGGTTGTCCCGTCGTAAAGGAACTCCAAGGCATAGACCCTTCCAAAGTTCTCTCCTTCCACTGTGAACAAGATCTCAGGCTGGTCAGGCGTAGGACTAATGCCTGCACAGACACTTCACCAAAAATTGAGGGTCATCTTCGATGACGTAATAAATCACAAGTTCCGCTGATGACGTCTGGGCCAACTCTAGAATCCTGGATGTCCCCAACTGAAGAAAAGGACTGTAGCACAATATACTAGTATATAAGAGCCTGGTTGCTCTTCGGTCTCTCAAGTTAATGTGAAACACTTATCTGCAACCAATCACTGGAGCGCTGGCTCCCAATAACCACAATGTCACCATTGCATGATTCAACAGGTGAATGTTAGAACTGAACATATTCACATGTCTCTATACTACACAGTTCGGTAGGTATCAACTACCTTCACAGTTCACCAAGTCTGTTTATCAACACCTAGGAATTGGGTAGATCCCTACCAAAACAAGAATGTCACTACGGTGTTCACTGGAATATCAAATCCCTGCTGTCTGTTACCTGACCAAGTTTAAGGCGTCAATAAGGATCACAACTGTAGATTCACACCGTAGTTCAAATGAAATTATACAATGTGTCCCATGACGACCCAGCCGGGCCGGAAACATAATAAACTGGCCAATGTCATGACTGGTAAACAGAGATCATTCTTCTCAATACAACTGAAATTCATTGCCTTGAAAATACCAAGGTCCTCCCTGAGTTAGGACTGTACCCGTACCTTACTGGCAGGAATCAATAGACGCTTCAGTCTTGGACCCGACCTGGATCGGTTGACTGAATCTTCATCTGACTCATTGCGGCGGTCTTAGCATAGACCTACCGGGCTATTATCAACTCAGTTCTTTCAAGTGTTGAATTTGGCAAATTCAGATGACCGATCCCAGTAATGCCTCAAACATAATCTTGATTGGCACTGGAACGAGCAGGTCCCGTTGAGTTCATGGTCCAACTCACGAATCTCCATCGTATATATATCTATAACAGATCCTGAAACATGGAGGGTGGTGTGAGTACTCAACTACAACAAGGACTACACTGCATCTCAACAATGACTCATGCCTCAGAGGAATATACATATCACATATATGTTATACATTTGATCATCAACATCATAGATCAACTCTTCACTACAATATACAGGCATGAGAGTGCAAGAGAAAGCAATAGTACACAAGTGTATATTCAAGTAACTCGTCTGGGCCACAGATAGCCCGATAGCACCAGCGTAGACTGTTTGACTCTGTCAACATATCCGCTACCTGGGGTTAGTCCACTCCTGTTTCAACCACAACCCTAAAATACACCTACTTATCTTTCAGTGTAGCGGTTACATTATCTAGGAGGTGCCCAGCCGGACATATCCTCCTCACATACATAACTCAACAATTAATCAATCACTTAACCCATTGATCAATTAATTAAACATAACTCATTAATAACTATATGACATTAATAAATTATCTACCTCATAATTCATTAACATAGTATCAACAAATTATAAATCATGAAATGTTAAACTTAACTAACAAACTCATAACACAGCCATAGCTTCTGTTTTGGGATCTCCGTCCCAGAACATGGTTTGACATTTATTAAGTGACCTTCATCCATGTCAGTCAAGTCTGTGCCGGTCTAGCATAGCTATGGTGGCAATCCAACGAGAACACTTTCCCACAGCTGCTGTGGGCTAAGAGTACCTTGGTCCCGTGGCGAGTTAGGCCACGTCATCCATTTGAGAGAGGCATCCAGCCCCTTATCCCCTCAATCTCCAGTCCCACAAATTCTGCCCAATAGGCACCGAGGTCACTCCTACTTCCTCACTTCATTGCATAAGTGACTCCACTAACCGAATCATGTTTATCAAAGAGAAGAGCATTAGAGATAGACAAGGTTCTGTTCGAAGCTCGGCTATGCATTAGCGCAACGGCCTTGAGTACAGAGCGACGCATCGCTCTCGGTCGGGTATGTAAATTCAACCATCCGTTACCCACAATCACTTTGGTCGGATAGGCAAATCAATTGTCGTTCGTAGCGGCCGCACATTATAATCACGATCGGGCACGCAGATTCACGCATTCGTACAGCCAAATAACCAGTCGGTCGGACAGACCTAATAAGCACGATCAGGCATGCCTGTTCACTTATGCGAGCAGCATATATACTAGTAATGATATAAGAAATCCACCGGTAATTCCTATCTACCTCTATCAAATAAATATAAGACATTTCTATATGAAGGTGGAATAGCACTGGTTGCCTAACTTAGCAAATACTTACCTTCATATCCAAATGGAAATAAACACATTGAATCCAGGAATGACACACCACTGATAAGGCCTTAGTTACAATCCTATTCTAGCTAAGCAAATGACACATCACTGACTCAATCAATCAATCATGTGCCATGCCGGAAAGCGTGGGCGGTCATGACTCGCCATTTCACTCGATCACCAGTGTCGTGGATCAGCTCAGTGTTCCTGTCTCGTCCATGCCATGTGGCCAAGCTCATGCTAATAACTCATCACTATTAAATGATTCTAACATCACAATTTAACTAATGTCAAAATTCCTTACAGCCCTGAGTATGTAATCACTAAACCAGATAATTAACACATTTGCTTCAAGGCTAGTAAACTACCCAAATCTACTTACACATAGCAGTGATAACATCATCATACATTTCACTTGCAATGCCTATAATGGTAATCTAACACATTTGATTATATCAGCTACAATAACATCAATTTTCCACCACTAAGCAGAAGTGACATTAACACGACTGATGTTTATACGCACACAACAGTTGGTGTTACCGGACACGCCTGACCTATACATTAGCTAGCCGATCGATAGCAGCTAATTATAAATGCAGACAGGCGACGGACAAGTTATGTGCTCCGCGGAGACAATTATTTCGGTCGGCGATTAACCGTAATTCGACTGCCGGCGTTTTATTTACACACATCAGTTAACTAATAGGGTAGGAAGAAAATACCTTATATACTTGATCACCACATTCCTTGACTGCAGATGTCCCGCTTGGCTGACGGATGTAATGACATCAATTTCTAGCAGTCCAGTGAATCGCGACTGTCTTTGACGATATCTGAACGGCGACTGATCTCGGATAGCCAAGTGTGCACTCACAATTGCCTCGTCGGGCCTAGAATATCCCATGGATCACGGAGAAATTCAAACCCCCGTGAGCCCCGAGCAATTGTGGGTCCAACGTGACAACAATATCACGTACGCACATTGCCCAGTCCCTTCGTGAAGCTTCTAGATCTTTCTCAAACTCTCCGGACTTCTGACGTCACGAACTATTTTTACCGGGGATTTCCCTAGTTATAGTCACAATTTCAAGGGAGACCCACCCGTCGTATTCCGACCAAAGGGAAATAATGCAGAGGACAGACTGAATCTAGTCGTTTCGTCACATAGTCCCCCACTTAAGAAGGTCGACCCGGTCGAACTTACTAGACTAAGAACTGTCTGAACTCTGAACCTCCACTCTACAGAGACTGGATCTACAGGAAAAGACGTTCCATAACGTTCAATTTCCCTAGGATATCTACCTCACTGGTAGGTAAGCTGGTCCACCAACCACCACCTCAGACGTCCGTTACCTCCAGCGATTAGGGCCGAAACGTATCGGCCTGGTGATCGGCTTACCATCTAACTGGATCGTTCCGCATCCACCTGGCGTAAGCCATCGGTTACTTTACTGAAAGGTCGTCCGGCCTTTCTGACAATAGGATTTTCCTTATCCCGACTCTGCATCACACCTGTGGACTGCTCGCGGTTGTCGACCGAAGTGAATGGTCGATTACTCCAGGTTGGTCTGGAGTATTCTCGCTCCTGCCTCCTCTCCCGCGAGTAAGGACAGTGAGCCTGTCGTCGGATCGAGTCACCCGACGGTCCCGTCGTGCCAAACGTGACTGCGCCTACCCGACCTCGATTCCCAGTGTGCTTAACACTGTGGGCCTCTTCCCGGCGGAGCCTGTTCGCCCTAACAAAGGGTGAACCCTTAGGAGACCGCAGAACCTCCCCACAGGTTTTACTGCGTAGGCCTGATTCTACCTTGCACACGTCTGGACCCAGAACCGAATCTAGCGCGATGGTAGTCGCACTACCCTATATAAACTACCTCAGACCTCTCCAAATTCTGAAGGAGAGTACAATGGAACTTTCTCAATTCCCAGCGGACCTTCACCTCATACGTGGATCGGGACCTTACCCGTTCTACAGGAAAAGGGCCCTGCCATCCGAGTTCGAATTCCGCCCCCTCGAAAGGGAGAAGCGCGAGAACCCTATCTCCAATTCGCAGAGACAATCCGTGTCTGGTTCGGTGCTTTAGTGCTGCCAGACAACACTCTGAGCACGACCTGATGTATATCCGCACGTCGCCTGTCATTCCATGCCAGTGGTAGTGGCTGGAAAGACACTGGACTGTTGCCCCCACATCCTTATGTCCGGTTAAGGATAAGGTATGCACTCTATGTATCAAGCGGGATCTGTAGTCAGTAGGGACTACCATCTGACCGTACTGGCTATCCCCTTGATTGGTACATGTACCGATATGAAGCAGACAGCGGTAAACTGGTGTACTAAGAGTAGGTTTACCTTAAGAAGAGTAATTGTCATAGTGAGAGCAGTTCACGCTATCACTATGAACTAACACGCACGAATAAGTCAAGGAAAGTCAGTGCGGAACACATGATGATGTTGAATGACAAAGGGAAACTACTCAAAGAAGTTCCGTATCACGTGACAATAGTTGGGCAGTCCACGGAAAGCGAGACAGCGGACAGAGTAAGTCCGGCCAGGGTCGCGGTTGCAGAACGACGTGGTACGGAGTTGAAGCCAAGAAAGATTATTCGACATTACTTCAGTATTGTAATGATGTGACGAAACGCGTTTATCTGTCTTGGGTCGTCAGGATCCCGCACTATTTTGGCGCGTCATCGGGGGACTTTACCAGCTATAAATAGACTGAGTGAAGCCGAAGGAGGAATTACCATCTAGAATCTTCTCGGAACACCTGAATTTGAGTGACCCGTGAGGCTGGGTATAGCACTAGATTCTCGTGCAGAGAGATCTAGAAATTCAAGGCGGGGAATGACTGTTTCCCGAGAAAGTGTCTTTTCCCCAGAAGCACTAGCTCCTCGTGCGCATTGAGTTGGCCCGAGGGGGGAAATTGGCTAAACCATTCATTCACTTCATTTTGCTCGAAGAGAGCAGACGCAGGCCTGTGTTAAGCCATTTTGTTGCGTCTCACCTCAACCATGATTCGGCTGACTGTTACGGAAAGGAGGCTGAGGAGCCCTTGAACAGTTCTGAAAGCTGACTGGAGTCTGGTTCTGGACATTCAGGTACTTATTTGTTTAAATCATTTAATTTTGTAAGTGTGTACAAAACGCCATCGTTCTAACCTCATTACCTATGCGAATGTCCTTGCATAACTAATTAGCAAACCGATCGATAACGCTGTTGACGGCTAGGTCGTGTGTTTGGTTTACCAACGTGTTTTCGCGAATCAGCTGTTGGGAAGGCAGGAATGCGATGTGGGCGATTTGGGTTTAAATTATATTTACCATGTATCGCAAATCGTTGCATCTATTAGGTTGATGTCTCATCTCATCTCATCATGTTCCTCTTGTACCTTGCGGTGTCGAGGTGAAGCATAAACTTCGTGAGAGTGCCCGGTTATGGGCTTCGTATATCGACATTCCCATGGAATGTTCCCTCCGTCCAACGTTTACGTGGTCGGCCTCTTCCTCTGTTTCCATCTGGTCTGTACATCATTGCTTGTTGTGGCATGCTGTTGACAGGTAGCCTACTTGCATGGCCAAACCATTTGACTTGCTGCTTTCTAATAAAATCTAGAGCAGCTTTAACCCCCACTTTAGTCCTGATTTCTTCATTTCTGATCTTATCTCTTCTTGATACATTGAGTATTCTTCTCAGGAACCTCATTTCTGTTGTTGTGATTTTTCTTTTCTCTTTTTCTGTCATTGTCCAGGTTTGGCATTGGTAGCACAGAGTTGGTAGGAAGATTGTGTTGTAAAGTGCTTTCTTAGTAGTTATTGATACATGTTTGTTCTTTAGTATTGGTGCCATTTGTCCAATGAGTTGATTTGCCTTATTGCACCTATTTTCGATCTCGTCTTCTGATCTGCCATTTGATGATATTATACTTCCTAGGTACTTGAAGCTCTTTACTTGTTTCAAGGGATGTTCGTTTAGGTGAATTGTTGCTGTTTGTTCTTCTTTAGTTATAGTCATTACCTCTGTTTTGCTTGTGCTAATTTTTATGTTATGTTCCCTACACATTTCGTTTAGACTATTCATGTGGTTTTGTAATTCAGCTTCTGATTTTGCTATTAGTGCTTGGTCGTCCGCAAACAGGAGTTCTCTAATGGTTAGATTTGCAGATGGTTCTTCTTCTGTGTTCTCGTCATGCGGTATTCTTGCTGTCTCTGCTTGGCTGGTTTCTTTACATATGTTGTCTATATATGTTATGAACAAGAGAGGGGACAGGACACAACCTTGTCGTACTCCAGATCTTATGGTGAAGGGTTCTGACTGTCCTCCAGTTGCTCTCACTATGCATTCACTGTTGTTGTATAAACTTCTACATAGGTTTGTTAGATGTGTACTCACTCCATATTGTTTAAGGATTTCCCACAGCTTGTTTCTATCTACCCTACATAGTTACTTGTGCCTAATAGAAACCTAGATTTAGGTCAGTCAGTTGCTGAAGCAAGGAGAACGGTTAGAAAACCAGGTAAGTTGGTAGGTAGAGATTCAGACAAAACTGTGCTTAGTTACTAAGTAAAGAAAGAACTTAGTTCTGTGCCACCAGGAATGATGTAACTATTGTGTAGTAACTTAATAGTGAATTCATTGTGTGGAACACGGGATTTCTGTGTGAAGTTAAGTCTGCATTGATGATATATATATATATATATATATATATATATATATATATATATATATATATATATATATATATATATATATATATATATATATATATATATATATATATATATATATATATATATATATATGATGTGGCATTGTGTATATATATTAGGTCATGGCATGTGATACTTCCTGGAGTAATTCCGAACGCCGAATAGGTCGACGCGTGATAACAATGCGTGCCGTCGCGATATACATATGCGTTTTGAATTCTTGTCTTAGCTATCCTGTTCTTTCATACTGGCGCTAGTGCGAGTGAATGCTAAGGTGCTGGAAGTATGGAAAGATGCAAGGAGGTTGTATGAGACAGGGGACATATAGGATATGGGGTATGTGAAAGCAAGTTATGAAAGTATATGTTCGCAGACCAGGCCAACGATGATGTTCGGTCTCGGCCAAGGCTAAACCACTTGGGAGGGCGGAACTGGAACATCACCCTTGGAACATGTGGGGAACATGTATTATCAAGAAGGCTTCTTGACTCTAAGGAGGAGTCTGATAAGAAGAGTTTGCTATGGCGTGGGCAGGTGGTCCCACCAGTAAACAGGCATGTGTACATATTGGATATGATCATTTACTATTCCTATATCCCGAGGGATGGTATATTGATCAGTATTATGTTTATTAATGACCATTGTTGGTGTATGGAACTAGTCCAGGGACTCTTTACCTTAATGTTTAGTTCGATTAAATTAGAACTATGATAACAGCCTACTATCACTACTGACGTTAGCGACGACTGGTAGATGATTAGGGATAAGTGAGACCTACGATCAGACTCGTCATTCTGATTTCTTGCTCTGTTTGACGGGCTGTTCTGTGAGGCCAGCTGACATTACTGAACCCATGCTTTACTACTCTCCATATAGAGATAATGCTTTGGTTATATGCATAACTAAATAGCATGACTGACGGTTGAGTAGTCATTGGTAGGATGCATGTGGACTAATGTTTGGGCCAGTATACTCTCACCGGTCGCTCTTCCTTTTTAGGAGTTTGCCTGTTGAGGAACCAGTCAACTATAATTGTCGTTGGCGGGAAACCACTTCGTGTGACACAGCGAAGGGTTCAATTCTTTACTTATCACGCCAGACTCAACCACACCATGTACCCAGTGTGATTCATCATGCGTGAAGGTTTGCATCCAGTAATACAGGTGCCCTGAAGGTGCACGTGTGGGACGTGATGGTTTGTGTTGTTTTTCTGCATTAGAAGATACTCTATTTCAGCCAGGATCATTTCAGCAAATTGAGCAATCATGCTCAAAGAAAGGAAACACCTGACCGTATATTATTACGGTGGTTCCGCCTAAACGCGGAAAAAGATTTAGACACTTGAATGGTTCTTATGACAGCTATATAAAGAGCATCCATGCCCAGTATCCACACTCTACTGATGAAGAATCAGATTCGCTGGGCTGGTCACTTGACTCGCATGCCAGATCACAGGCTCCCTAAACGAATTTTTTACAGTTAACTGCGTTGTGGTAAACGCTCCCAAGGTGGCCAGAGGAAACGTTTTAAAGACACTCTGAAAATCTCACTGAATGCTTTTGGAATTCATCATGACACCTGGGAGGCTGCAGCCAGAGACCGAAATTCGTGCCGTGCATCATTGCGCAAAGGTGCAGTCATATGTGAGGCAACCAGGACTGCAAGAGCTGTGAAGAAAAGGCAGGACAAAAATACCACTGCAGGAAATCCTCCTCCAGAGACGTCAAGCATTCTTTGCCCACATTGTCAAAGAACATTTCGAGCCAAAATAGGCCTTATCAGCCATCTTAGAACCCACGGCTCCACACCTTCAACCCCACTGGATGAAATGAATGGTCATCATCATTCTTGATGGACAAACAACAACAGCATGACAGCTATTGGGGCAGGTCTTGAGAAGAACTACACTAGCTATTAATAACTTGTGGCAAGTGTTACCAGGTAGAAGGGACCATAGATTATAGTCCAACCTGAATTGTCTTCCTTGAAAGTAGATGTCTGATTCTAATAATGTACTGAACGAGTATGAAGACTTTGAACTGTGTTCGTGTAGGACTCAGTGACATATCAGTTGCCTTATCTGATTCTTCAAGCCGTGGTTCTGTGATATGAGTACTGGACCATTAGATTGGTCTTATCTGATTCTTCAAGCAGTGTTACTGTGATATGAGTACGGGACCATTGAATTGGTCATTGACATATTCTTTAAGCAGTGTTACTGTGCTATGATTGCGAGACCATTAGATTGGTCAGGGAATTATTCTACAACCAGTGTTACTGTGTTATGAGTGCGGGACCATTGAATTGGTCATTAACTTATTCTATAACCAGTGTTACTGTGTTATGAGTACGGGACCATTGAACTGGTCGATAGACTTATTATCCAACCACGGGTAATGTACTACTGAGGGACCATTAGATTGGTCAGTGACTACTTAGCTTCATCGAAGTCACGAATAATTGGAGTCTAATCCAGAAGGATTGTCTCCCAGCCAGTGTTGATAGAGAACTGAGTATTAACAGTGACTTGGTAGGAGTGATAAAGATGCAGTTGGTCCAGTTGACTGAGGTCCAGCGGTGACTCTATTGTTGTGGATCCACGCTCTGGGGACGGAGTGGACTCCAAGGTTCTAGTCATCTCACTGGAAGGAAGCCGGGTGAGTGGCGGACGGACTGGACGGGACATCTGCATCCAATCTACTTCTCAACTCGATGAAGACACCTACATCTCTGATTCTGTCTCTACTCTATCCTCTATTTGTGTAAATAGATTATTCTATCAGGATGTTCATTACAGTTCTATATTCTCAAGGGTAGAATAAACGTTATGTAAGTTGACTTGCTCTTTGTATATTGATTGAGTGTGGTCTCGGACGATGCCTAAGTGTTCATTGTTCCACAGGAGTAGGTAGTTAGTGGGGGTCTAGAATCTGGAGGGGCTTGTGTTCATTGTTCCACAGGAGTAGGTAGTTAGTGGGGGTCTAGAATCTGGAGGGGCTTGTAGACGTAATTAACTAATATGAGATCAGCCACAGAGTAAAAATGTGTATCTGCTCGTCCAACCCCTGGGGCTAGAATACACGGGAGTGCCAGAGACACCTCGGGTGTGGTTCACTCTCACTACCCAAGGCGATCTCGTTACAAATGATGCTTCTGCCAGAAGCGAAAGTGTTCTAGATATTCGTGCGGCTGATTGAATAGCCATTCAAAGCCTGTCTACAGTGTGCCGAATTGACGGCATTTCAGCAATGCCCCACGTCAGATGTCAAGGGCAGAGGACAGTAAGTGTGACCTTAGCTTAGTCAGCGATTGTGTTAGAACTGTGCAAAGGAGACAAGTGTCTCGCGGCTAAGTAGTGAACAGTGATTGTGAACGTTATATAGTTATCACATGCCATCCCGCACCATTTGGGAATGTTTGAAGTTGTGTGTTGTGATAATCGTCAACAATAAACATAGAAGAATGTCAAAGACATCAGGTTGTTCATTTTGAATAACGAAGACACAAACAATAGATTGCACGATTTGTTGCCTGGCATATTTCGCTGCATCTCGTCAGGTACATACTGCAGAAATCACACAACTTACGTGAATTAACTAGATAAATCCTTCAAGTTGAAATATACACATATTCGCACAGTAATGTCAATTATCTACCACGGTAATTTTAAGCTGACTAACATGTCTTTCTGTTTACACAATTCTGGCTTGCGTTGATAGATCATAATTGCTTCTGCAAATTTTAACAAGCGAGTATTTTGTGTGTTAAACAACACGCGAAATGCAGTGTCTCTGTCCACGACATGGCCACTCTCGACAATGTGCCTACCGATTGAAGACGCCGGGAGCTTCCGGTGTGTCGGCCCCATGAGGCTAGCATTTCTTGTGTGTTGTATCTTGTTGACCCATTGACGTGGTGCAATTGATGTTAATTATGCCCCTAATGCTTGTTTTTGAGTGAGCACGTGGTGCAACTGTTGGTATTTTTGCCACAACTGCTTGTTTTTGAGTGAGCACGTTGTGCAATTGATGTTAATTATGCCACAACTGCTTGTTTTTGAGTGAGCACGTGGTGCAAATGTTGGTAATTTTTGCCACAACTGCTTGTTTTTGAGTGAGCACGTGGTGCAACTGTAGGTATTTTTGCCACAACTGCTTGTTTTTGAGTGAGCACGTGGTGCAACTGTTGGTATTTTTGCCCCTAATGCTTGTTTTTGAGTGAGCACGTGGTGCAATTGATGGTATTTTTGCCCCTAATGCTTGTTTTGAGTGAGCACGTGGTGCAACTGTTAGTATTGTTGCCACAACTGCCAGGTTTTGATTGAGCACGTGGTGCAATTGTTGGTATTTTTGCCCCTAATGATTGTTTTTGAGTGAGCACGTGGTGCAACTGTTGGTATTTTTGCCACAACTGCTTGTTTTTGAGTGAGCACGTGGTGCAACTGTTGGTATTTTGCCACAACTGCTTGTTTTTGAGTGAGCACGTGGTGCAACTGTTGGTATTTTTGCCACAACTGCTTGTTTTTGAGTGAGCGCGTGGTGCAACTGTTGCTATTTTGGATACAACTGCTTCTTCTGGATTGAGCACGTGGTGCAATTGATGTTAATTATGCCCGTAATGCTTGTTTTTGAGTGAGCACGTGGTGCAACTGTTGGTATTTTTTCCACAACTGCTTGTTTTTGAGTGAGCACGGGGTGCAACTGTTGGTATTTTTGCCACAACTGCTTGTTTTTGAGTGAGCACTTGTGCAACTGTTGGTATTTTTGCTACAACTGCTTGTTGTTGAGTGAGCACGTGGAGAAAATTATTGCAGATAAGTCACACAGCGAGCGTGTGAGACGTAAGATGGTGCATGATGGTGGAAATGACCAAGTGTTCACATGCACCCACTGTGAACGAACATTTACAGCGCAAATAGGCCTTATCAGTCACATTCGCTACAGCCATGGGTAAAAGTTATTATGCCTGTTTGAAGCACAAACTATCGTCTGTCAAGACGGCAAGGTGCCAATGACATACAAAGAGTACTAAGATTTTATAAACATATTGTATACTGCCAGCCCCATTATGTTTAAACCAATCGGTGGGTGATGTGCTCAGTATCATGCTGGTAGCCGTAACTTCTCACATGATTTCCTGGCACCTGTGTTAGTGGGGTTGACCTGGGTGCTGCCAGGGCTTCTCCTGCTACAGGATGATCAAGGTTAATTCATTCAACAAAGCTCAAGCATCTCAGTCTGTTGTATCTGTGTAGATAATTGCATGGTTTCTTTTAATGGAATATGTCAATAATATCAATAAAAACAACAACAACAAAACTTTATTTTGAAAGGGTTAAGAATTGGGCACGCAGGCCCGTCTAACATTCTGCCCTTTTATCACTCTCTTTCATACATCATTCAAGGCTAACTGAAAACAGCAACAATATAAAAGATATGCATTATAAAGGCATGTGGAAAAATTAAAAATAAATACTACACGACTCAGTAATAGTAATAACTGGTGTGGCATTTATTAGCTATGTAGAATATACTGGCCTACCAAAAGGGGACTGGCTGTTATACTAGGGTTTTATTATATTATTACTTCTATTATTAAGGGGGAAGGTAATCCGTACTGAGATAGTGTTCAAATAATTTGTGATTATATGTATAGGGATTGATGATGTCTTTTATTTCATGTGGAAGATTGTTCCACAGCTGAGCTGCAGAGTACGTTAAGCTTGTTTTGTATAAGTCTATCCTAGGCTTCGGAAGGTGTAATATATTTAACCGTTTACTGTGTCTAGTGCCATGCTATAAGTCCAGCATTCATAACAATTACATGCAAAATGTCCAAATAGCACGATCAATAATTTCGGCTCGACACAAACTTATAAAAGTAAACGAGCAAAGTTCAGAACTGGAACGCCAAGGAAATGACGAAGCCAACTGTCATGTTGAAGATTTTGAAACGTAATAACATTTAATAAGATCTCACAGTCAGTTTGAGATTTTCAATCAATTCTACCCGTACCTAGGTGCTTGTTGTTGCCAAGCGGGACCTAGTTCTATTTACAGGAACTCATTGATACTCAACACTAACCTGCTTACATAGATATTGTACCTTCGTATCTTCCATTGAACTTCTGTCATTCTGCCTGAAGTTCTCCTTTGCCGCTCTGCACGATATAAGTCTAGGTACTCCCGTACGTTCTGTAGCGACACATTGTAGCAAACCCTGTATCTCTTCCTTCCCTGCTATCTCAGTCGCAGCCACTGTTTCATGTGCCAACACTATTCTACCGCCAATATTTGCATTTCACGGCCAGCTAGTACCTTCCCAATCAATGTCCTTTCTGTTGATAACTGACGTCACTGTCCTTTGTGTTCTTTATCCACAGTTTCTTAGTTTCTTGTGGTGTTTTCCTCTATGATTTTCTACCGCCTTTTCCGATGACGTCATTACGTCTAAACGCAATGTGGCAGTAAGCCCCCTCCCTTTTAAAATGATGTAATCATTTTTTTACATCAAGAGAATTAACCTGACACATAGCAGTGCAGACACAATGACTTTTATCGGACTAGCAAGATGCTATGGACACCTATCGATTACCCACAAACTAAAAAAAATATATAACGGGCACGCCCTCCAATCTACACACCAACGGTAGATGTCGTGTATACAGCCCATGGGGAGGCTGTACTAACTAATCATAAAGATCAGTCCCTCATTTGTCCCTAAGGACAAGCGTCCTTCTCTACTTCAAAACCTGGAGTAAGGGGACGTGAGGAATAAACAGGTACCAGTTGCAACTACTATTGTCTTGTAATCATCTGTGCAATTGTCCCGACTGCTATGTCGTGAATCTTAATCTCATCAAACGGGTAGGTGAGGTACTAGTATTATGACGTCATAATTTTAGGCGTAATCAAGGTAAATGCTCCTTAGAGACGTCATCATAAACTCTTTGTGTAGGTGTTGTGACGAAATGGCTGCAGATCGGCAGATCTCTGCATAATATCCCTTTGAAGGGAGTGCGAGGCGTTGGTCTCCCTTGAAATTAATATCAATTAATAGGGGATTTCCCTAGAAACGTAGTGCTGGGCGGAACTATTCTAGTTATTTATAGAAAAATCTAGAATGTTCCCTCAAGTGCGTACGTGGGAAAGAGCTCTAAGTTCACGGGTGCTTCATGCAGCACGGGTTGGTGGAACTTATCGTGACTCTGGTTTTCTCCGTGAATCATGAAAGTCACGCGGCCCGTGTAGGCGAGTGGAAGGCGCACTGACTTTGTCGTGAGCAGTCGCCCACCAAACCTCAGCGTAGGCAGATCGCAGCCAACAGGCTGATGTAATTTTGATGTCAATATTCGCGGCCAGTGCGGACATCTGCAGTCAAGGTTGTGATTCTTCAATCACAGGTTAGTTGAATACTTATTCTATTATTTAACTGTTGTCGTGATGCCGTGCTGAGTTCCCGGAATGAATTAATTGCCGTCGCAAAATTGAGTTGTCGCGTAGAGTTATCCGTTACAGTTGGCGGTTTGCATATTTAAGTAGGCTTTATCGATCAGCAATGTAATGTGTTACCTGACGGAACAAGCCGTATTCCACAGCGAGTGGTGTGTAAATAAAATAGGCCGAACGATGTGCTTTACAGTGTGTAGCAGTTACTGGTTTGGTTTATTAATTACGCAGGCAAGGCGACAGTTTGTCAGTCATTACATCAACATGCTAGATGCTGAAAATGATAAGATAGAGCTTATTATTAGAGATGTGTAATGTGCTTCGTGACATTAGAATGTAACTTAATTGTTCTATCAGTGATGGTGATTTTTCGAGGAATCAAGGTGAGATCAGCCATGGTGTATTTGCTGTGTGCAGATAACAGTGTTATTCCGCGTAAGCAGAATGGTGTTGCATCGGTAGGATAACAGTTGATAGGAAGTATTCATGATACTATTGTTACTGCTTGATGTCATGTCCGTCCGCTAGAATGACCGTGCGTGTTCCATCGTACGTTTGTCTAGGTAGTCGACTGGGAGGTAGGCCGGTACGCCCAACCTGTTAGGTTACAGGTCCGACCCAATGCAATCGTGCATATCCGATGAGTGAACATACCCGATCGAGGGTGATGCGGCACTCCGTAATTCGAGGCCGTGGTGTCTAGATAGATCGAGGTTTGAACCTAACCGTTTCTGTCTCTAATATTCTACTCTTCTGGAACCCTGACTCGGTTCATGGAGTACTTGGAGTACTGCCGTGAAGTAGTAGTATATGAGAGGAATAATCCCCCCAAAAAAAGGTGGAGTCAGAGATTGGTAGTGGAGTCTGGAGGTTTGCTACATTGGATGACGTGACTTAAGTCGTCACGGGACAAGGTACACGGGACCCACAGTAGCTGTGGGAAAGTGTAATGGTGGATGGCCACCACAGCTGTGCTCGACCGGCACAGGTATGACTGACCTGAAAGATAGTCAGTGAATACAAGGGCAACTCAGGATCTGGGGCAGGGATCCCAGAACTGACACTATGGCTGTGAAATGAGTTTGTTATTTAAGTGTGACAATTCATGAGTTCTCCTTGGTTAATGCTATAGTAATGAATTATCAGGAGTATAATTCATTATGGACATATAGTTATTAATGTGTGTAATTGATCAGTCCATGGGTTAAGGGATTGATGAATTGATGAGTCTGTCAGGAAGGAGATGTCCGGCTGGACACCTTCTCGATACAGTAATCCCTACACTGAAAGGAAAGTAAGTGTATATGTTGATTGATGATGAGAAGATGAAACCGGATTGGACTGGCACCAGGCGAAGGATGCTTGACAGAGTCATACAGTCGACTCTGGTGCTAGGGGTTATTTGTAGCCCAGAAGTGTTACTTGACTGAACAGGTGTGCTATTGCTTTTTCTACCATCATTATGCCTATATATTATAGTGACTAAGTAGATCTATGATGTGATGATTTCCTACTCATGTTGGTAGACATGAGGAATGTCTGAGAGGCATGTGACATGGGGGAGATGCTGGTAGTCTGTTGTAGTTGAGTACTCACACCAACTTCTCCGTGTTTCAGGATCTGTTATTACTATACAGAAGAAGATTCAAGAGCTTCACCATGAGCTCTATGGGCCCACTCATTCCAGTGCCTATCCAGAAGTTGATTGAGGCCATACTGGGAGTGGTCGTCTGATTCTGCGAGATCAATGTTGGAAGGAGCTGAGTGCTGAATAAGTCGGTAGGTCTAGGTTAGGACCTCCGTCAAGAGTCCGACGAGTGTCATCCGATCCTGAGAGGATCCAACACTGAAACGTCTGGTGATTCTAGCCAGTGAAGCACTGGTGACATTCAACCTCAGGGTAAACCTTGGTGATTGCAAGGTCAGGAACTTTCAAGTTGAGTAAAGTGATCATTGATACCGGTCACCATGACCTGTGTTATATGCTTCTGGCCCGGCTGGGTTATGGGACACCATGTATCAGTTGATGCTTAAATAGTGTTTCTACATTGGTTACCTTTATGAAGCCAACATGTGGTCCAGTGACCTAGGACATTGATTACAACATTGGTGGGAACACCAGAGTGACATGTTTGTTAAGGTAGGGAGCTACCTCATGCCAATGTGATGAACTGTTGACAATGTTTGTTAAGGTAGGGAGCTACCTCATGCCATCGTGATGAACTGTTGACAGTGTATGCTAGGTTGTGATTACTACCCATTGATCAGGGTAGTTACATGATACTGTGTGAAGATCTATTTGTCCAAGGACATGGAAATAAGGTGAAGTGTTTAGTCACCTGATAGACTTTACCAGTGACATTGTGTGTTCGTGTGGAGCAACCGCTCATTTTGTAGGTGACATATCAGTGTGTGGGTCACTTATGAGATAGAAGTGTGACCAGGCTCTTGTGTAGTTTGAGACGGTGCTACATGTACTTTTTCTGCAAGTGGGAGACCGCTAATGTTCTAGGGTCGGCCCAGACTTCATCAGGAGTGTGACGAGAGGAATAGTACGACAGCAAGGAAGGATCCTTGTGCATCGGTGCAGTGTCAGTCAGGCAGTGGTACTGCGCTTGATCAGCCCTTGATTGGTTCTCTGTGTGAAGAGGGAACTTTGGAGAGGCAGCAGACCTTGGAGTTCCGGTCCACTGGAGGAGCCTGGGTGAGTCGCTACCACGACTGGACAACCGCACGAGCTATCGTCCGTCTCCATGATGAAGAATCCTCATCTGCATATGTGCTCATGTACATAGTCCTTCTAGTCTGGCTTTCAGCCATCCTTCTCTGTGTTGTGGTTGACGTAGTTCAGAATTAAATTTTTGTTCTCTTAGCTATGACTTTGTGCAGTGATATGACTGGTGTCTGGTCCGAGCCCCCTTGGGGTTTGGAACCCTAGGTGAGGGAGGGGAGGTTAAGCTGTCCCGGCTTGTGTGGGGCCTGGTAGATGTAGAGTGCTATTGAGGTGGTTGGAGCAAAGGCAGGGGATAGTATCTATCGTGGCAAACCAGACCAAGCCCCGGCGGTCTTGTCACAGGTGTGGCAATAATGACCGAGTGACAATATCATATAACGGCGTATTTCATAATGTGGTGGCTATACTTGGCAATAGCGATCACAGTAAAATTGAAAACCTATGACTCATCATCATTAAGTACCAAATATAAACAATAATAATAAGAATATGTAACTACTTAACTTTATGAACTGAAATTATATGAAAGAAAATATATATATAATTCTATGCTACAGCATTAGCAATCAATTAATAATTAATTAATGAACTGAATAATGTTACTCAAGTAGTGATCACAAGGGTACAATTAATATTAACATATGTCGTTTCGCGACGAAAACCGTGTCTATTTTCATCTACTGTACCAGTGTTCAACACGTACACTCTAATCAATAGTCAGGTTTCGATCCACGAAATAGCACTATAACTATCAATGTTTACCGCGAATATGCTGTAATAATATGACATAACATTATATTAGAAATACAAACGATTTCCGATAATCCAGAAATGTTCAGGTATAGTTCATCAATTACAGCGCACATGGTTAATTGCACTCGACTGTGCAGTGTCACTTCGTCATGGCGAACAATGTCCCTGCCAAAGAACGAATTAAACAAACCATGTACATATCCGAATAACACTAACAAATTTAACATAATTCGGAATTTGTTGTTTTTCAACAGTAATCTACCTGGGTGAATGTATGCAATATATGTTAATCAGCCTAACGAAAATCCAAACACGAACGCAGACAATAAGTAAGAAAATATAATATACATAATTTTTTTAGAGACGACTAAGAAGATCTGCCAAATTATTGTCTTTGCCTGGAATGTGACAGATATCAAATTCATAGTCCTGTAACAGAAGTGACCATCTATGAATTCTGGAGTTCTTTGGATGACCAGATTTAAAGATCTGCAATGGGTTATTGTCAGAAAGAACTAGGAATTTTCTCCCAAGAAGGTATCTAGAAAAATTATCAATGCTCTCAATTAACGCTAAAGCTTCCAGTTCGGTAATTGCATAATTTCTCTGAGTATCTGATAGTTTCTTACTGAAGTACAGAATGGGATGCAATTTACCATCATGTATTTGAAGTAAAACAGCTGAAATTGCATGAAAACTAGCGTCTGTTTGTAAAACGAAATCTTTAGAGATATCAGGCAATTTAAGAATAGGATATGTGCTGAACAGAGTTTTGATCTGTTGTAATAATTTATCATGATCACCTGTCCAGATAATTTTCGTTGGTTGACCTTTTTTTAGAAGTTCAGAAAATGTTGCCGTCATATCAGCAAAGTTAGGAATAAATTTCTGATAGTAATTAATGAGACCCAACAGACTTCGAAGTTCCTTCTTAGTGGTAGGTGGTTTAATATTTAAGATCTTGGTAACTACTTGTGGATCAGTTTTACGGAATCCGTCAGAAATTCTATGACCAAGGAATTGTATTTCAGTGAAACCTATTTCTATTTTGCTAGGTTTTGCTTTCAGACCATATTGTTGTATTCTCTGAAATACTTGTTTTAATATTTTAACATGTGTGTCAATGTCAGAAGTATTGATACAGATATCATCCATATATGTAGCAACATTAGAAATACCGTGTAGTAATTTTCTCATCATACGCGTGAATGTGCTTGGTGCATTTTGTAACCCGAATGGAAGATATGCCCATTCGTACAAACCTAAAGGAGTACTAAATGCTGTAATATGCATGGAATCATCATCCATGGGGATTTGCCAATATCCTTTAGTAAGATCAATCTTGGAAAATAACTTAGAGTTTGCCATGCCTTCAATTAGTTCATCGATATTTGGCATTGGTTCAGCATCGAGGAGTGTTAACGCGTTCACTTTCCTGTAATCGACACACAAACGTAGTGAACCATCTTTTTTCTTCACAATGACTACCGGAGAACAATAATTTGAAATGGACTTCCTAATTATACCACTTTGATCAAGTTCAGATATTTCTGCTGTAATCTTATCCAGATAATGTAGAGGTATAGGATATGGTTTCACCTTTACTGGAATATCAGATAGTAAAGTAATTTTGTGTTTAATAAGTGATGTTTGCCCAGGTTTATCAGAAAAGATTGTGCTAAACTCTTGTATAGCTGAAATAAGCTTATCTTTATCTTGTGGTGATAGTTTGTTATTAATTTGTATTGTTTGCCAATCCTTATCACTGTTAACTGTTGGTGTTGGTATTTGTTGTGTAATAGCGTCTTCTTGTTGTTCGTTGATAACCCAGCAAGCTGCTGCAACTCTATGTGGTATTTGTTGGTTGTCATATGGAGTGTCAGTGTCACGTGTAACATAAGGTTTTAGCATATTAATGTGGAAAATTTTATTTTTCCCTTTTACCTCAATGACATAATCGACGTCGCTAACCTTTCTGATGACTCTAAATGGACCCTGCCACGAAGTAACAAGACAATCGCGAGGGTCGGGAAGTAACAGTAACACGTTGTCTTCTTCTTTCAAGACTATCCCGGACGAGCCCCCAAGGCTGCCATGCTATAAGTCCAGCATTCATAACAATTACATGCAAAATGTCCAAATAGCACGATCAATAATTTCGGCTCGACACAAACTTATAAAAGTAAACGAGCAAAGTTCAGAACTGGAACGGCAGGGAAATGACGAAGCCAACTGTCATGTTGAAGATTTTGAAACGTAATAACATTTAATAAGATCTCACAGTCAGTTTGAGATTTTCTATCAATTCTATCCGTACCTAGGTGCTTGTTGTTGCCAAGCGGGACCTAGTTCTATTTACAGGAACTCATTGATACTCAACACTAACCTGCTTACATAGATATTGTACCTTCGTATCTTCCATTGCCCTTCTGTTATTCTGCCTGAAGTTCTCCTTTGCCGCTCTGCACGATATAAGTCTAGGTACTCCCGTACGTTCTGTAGCGACACGTTGTAGCAAACCCTGTATCTCTTCCTTCCCTGCTATCTCAGTCGCAGCCACTGTTTCATGTGCCAACACTATTCTACCGCCAATATTTGCATTTCACGGCCAGCTAGTACCTTCCCAATCATTCATCAACTACATGATTACTACATGTTCACTACATCATCAACTGGGAGAGGTGTGCTTGGACAACACCCACCCTAACCTCCCCATCTCCATCTGTGTATGTTGATGTATGATAACATTATCTTTTAACACATGTGAAGAGATGTTGTGCCATTTTGTATATCAACAGAGAACAGGAGGATGGAGGAGAGGCTTCCATATATCATCTGGGACAACTAAACAGAAGTCCTAGATCCAGAAGTGACTCCCTATCAAAATGTGGGAATATCAAGAAGAGTTTTCTCTCAGCTCTTTAACAGCTGAATGCATAAATGGGAGCATAACACAATCTGAAGCACTATAATAGTGGTGAACTGGACAGTGATCTTGAGCAGTCAGAGATCAACTGAGAATAACATCAAGTCTTGTTCTATGAACTACATTCATAGAAAACTGTGGGGTAACTTGGAGTGTTTGTTTATCTAAGACTAAACTTAGAAAATATCCAGCCGGATGCTCACACAGTGATTCTTGAAGAATGTGATTGAACAGTAGGGAAGTTGATCTGGCTAAGTGAGTAGCTGCAATGTATGGGACATTCTGTATGTCATTATTGAAGTACCCAGTGACAGCCTTCACTGACAGCCTTCACTGACAGCCTGATCAACGGTGAGATGCAGTACCATATCATCATACCAAATCTTGTCTTCAAGAGGAATGAATCTGCCATGAAGCTTATTCTGGGGAAGCTGCTAACTGGAGCTAGTCCAACATCCATGCTGATGATAAAAGGATTCAACAGACCCAGAACAGTAGTTTCTTCCTTGAGTGCCCATGGATAGGATTTCCTAAATTCCCAAGAGACAGGAAATGATGATAGATACAGATACTGTAACGGGATGGTGTAGTTAGAGATTGGAGAGGAGGAAGAGGAGAATTTATTATTGGGTGGTGGAGTAATGGGGAGGTGGTGTATCATGTTTATCTGTATGCATGTGGGACATATTTTATACATTTTCAATGTATGTATTGAGGTGTTGACATGCCAGCAGATGGAACAATGGTCATCACTAGACTTACCATCAGCTCAATACATTGTGTATTTGATGAATCAGTGTTTTAAGTACATGTCCCCAGTGAATTTCTTGTACAGTTGCTGTCAAGTGTTGTCTCTGGTGACTGTCTTAAGTGCGGTGGTTGGTTATACATATTGTGAAAAGTCCTGTATAGATGTTGTCAAGTATCACATGATGTCTATCTTGTACAATTGTGGTGTAAACAATTCCTTGTGAATGTATGTCCCACTTTTGGCAGGAAACTGTCATGTTGATGTCTTGTTCAACAGATGTTATGTACAGTTATTGTTGAAGTTTGTTTGTCTACAACATTTGAGTCCTAAAGTCCTGAGGACTAACTGAACTGATATAGGTCATACTGACAAAATATATAGGAGATCTATGTGACGGACGAACAGCACACTAGCAACATTATGTTGAGTGAGAGGGATCCTCAGTTGTACCGGCGCTAATAGTTCAGATCTTCTCTGGCCTTGGGTGAACTATTTTACTTCTGTTATAAATTTCTGTGTAGATACATAGTAGTCTCACAGTGGGGGTTTGAGCCAAGGAAAAGTGGTTCTCCAAAAAAGGCTATTGCGGGAATGATTAGCTCATTTGAGTGACCTCTAGACATAAAACGTGCTAAATCATATCCTTTATCTTGTTATTTATTATTCAAGATATATCTCCAGAGAACACTACTAACTAGGTCCTCTGTCAACTCAATCAAACATGTCACATAACTGGGGTTGCTCTTTCCGGGATATAGACCCTGGGAAAACCTGAACACATAACTGGGTAGGCTCTTTCCGGGCTATAAACCCTGGAAAACCCTAATACTCGACTCGGATTTAAACCCTGGTAATAACCTGCTAGGGGCTCACATACCTGTTGCCCTGATGACGGGATACAAACTTTGGGTATACCCTGCATAAGACTCACTTTTGGGATCTCTATGTTGGTATTAAAATCCGGGGTGACCTCTCGCAAAACAGACCCAATTCTTGGAGTTTTTATGGTGTTGTTTAAAGGACCCTGTCTCTTATATGAGGGCAACTGTCCAAACATGTAAACCCACAGTAAATCTCTAGAAGGTTTGATTTCATTAATAGTGATAATATTGTATGTATCACTGTTTTAATATATCAGTTAGGATTCAATGTAGCAGACTGAAGATGATGTATAAATATCTTATGGGTCAACATAAATGCTGTATCCATGATATTTAAGTTCTCAGTATGAAATGATTTATTAGCTTGTCAATATTGTTGTATAATTTTGTGCATGCTGGTTATTCAATATATGTATCCAATAATTAAGGTACCTGAAACACCAGAGAACACAAATTATTTTAATATAACTGAGACAGCTATTACAGGGGGAAATTCATTTTTGTCCCTGAAATTACGACACTTAAGTAAATGAATATGGGGCCTACTCCATCTCCAAAATTAATTGCTTGCATGGGTGAGAGAGGGGAAATATTGTTGTAAATACAACAATTTTAATGTCACCACATCACATAAAATAACAACTCCTTATAATCTCTTCTCCCCATAACATGATTGCAACACTGAGAGTAGAGAGTGTGAACCCTGATGGAAAACTTGGGCAACCATTAAGACACCTCAATAATAATCTCTCTCAGTATAGTCAGTATTCGTACCGGCTATTGTCCAGTGTCGATTCGACGTTGGATTTATTCTTCGGTTGTGTAATCTTGTCGGTAGCCCTGATCCAGCTGCTGAGAAAGTGAGCACAATTGAAATCTCCAGGAAGGCCATCAAAATAACTGGACCCCTAGCCATTTATATGGAAGTGGAGAGCGTACGCAAAGTATGTGTCTAGGAAACGATGGATAACCAACCTGATGTCATTGGCATATCATACGACTAGGAGCATAACGTGGAAAACCTGAAAAATTTCATGAAGATATAAAACAGGATCCGTCTCCGATGTCGGCCGTCAATTCATCCTCAGTTGAGAAAGCATTTCTGCCTGAAATGGTGGAGATTAAAGGAAGGACAAAGTCGGAAAAACTGATGTCCTTCTCCTTTTTCATTCTCAATGGGAAGACTTTTCTGCCTGGAAAAATGGTAGGAATGTAGCTCGGTTCTAGACAAGAGCAAAGTCTGTGATGGAATGGACTAATAAGGATTACTGTTCTTAAACAGTTAACTCTTATATGGTAGAGATCATTGCAACTCCAGCAGTTGACACTCTATACACAATGTCTGCGAAAGTGGACTAACGAAAGATCAGTTTCAAACAACTGACTCCTTTCAAGGTAAAGATCCCTGCACTCCAGCAATCGACTCTTTATATAATAAGAACCATGCATTGAGCAGTGGGATCTTATATTATTACTGAGATGCGAGGTATAACACAAGACCTGGCCAGTCCTATCCTCAAAGTCAGTCAAATGGCTTCCAAAATTCCAGTCAATATTGGGATCTATGAAGCTATACCCACATAATCACACACCTTCAAAGGTAGCTGTGATAATGACGGACTTCTCTATGGCTGAGAAGAAACGCCTTATTCGCCAAAAAGTAAACGTTTTGCTCATGTGGGAGAGAAAGAACGGATACCCCAGCCACTCAAAAGCATTTCGCTAAAGCATGGCTGAAGACAACTAGTTGGAACCTCCATCTGGAATTCTATATTAGTAGTAGTAGATGTCACAGTCTGGCTGCATCTACAAATTCAGTTGCTACATTAGAAAATAGAGCAACTAAGGAGAGAAAATGCTGTCACTTCTCACAACACATCAAAATAGAGGCCTAACGGAATGAGGAAATCTCAGCCAATAAGTACACCTCTAAATCTATGGTAAGACTACAGAAATAAGTCAAGGAAATATAATGGGAAATTGCTACTATCTGCAAACACAAGAGGCTTATTGGAAAGGTAGACCCAGTGTCAAACGCTAACCAAATCTGCACTAGTAGATTTTAGTATCAAGTTCTGCAGCGGCTGCTATACAGTTCACCCGGAAGTGATTGTCTTTGCTCCGGTGCTGGCCAAACATTTTAACCCAGTTCCAAATGCCAAGATTATTGTTGGAGAAAGTGTTCAGTTAAATACACTCTCACAGGATTATCATTCTCCAGTGGCGAAGGGAAGAATGAAGTTCTGATAAGGTGAAATGTTGAGAGATACATGGAATGCAACCATTCTCTCTAAACGTCATCTAGAAGTTGGCTTAATTGCAAAGCCATTACTTCACATAATGAATCTCTATGGTCCATTCATACATTACGAAATGGTGTGACTCAGAGAGATCATTTATCACAACAGGAAATATAGCAAGGATGTCGGCGATGGAACACTGTCAGAGGTAAATAGAGGGGCAGTTCACAGATGAGTGGAGTCAGGACTCCTGATGCTCCCAGTGACTTAATGGAACTTAATGCAGGGCTAACTTCATGGTCTTTGCGTTTGCCACCAAATTCATCAACAGATGCAATGTTGGGGCAGATTTTTTTTTTAAGGAGAAAAATCACTTAGTTCCAAATGTACTACTCTAGTAGGGTAAAGGGAGACAGGGAGTAATTGACAAAACCACCTGAGGGATCTGGGAACTGTTGATTTCTGAGATCATCTGTCATACCTATGAAAGATCTAAGAGAGGGGCCATGTAGCATGATGGATCAGAATTCCCCATTCCCAGACCGACACAATCATAAAAATACTTTAAGTCTGAACGGGGACCATCCCAGATAGAAGGGCTATTATTAGATCGAATATTCCAGAACGAGTTAGGGGAGGCAACGGTATGCGCTTGCTTTTTCATTGGCTAATAAGTAATGAGCCCACGCTGTTTGCTAGGTCACATTTTAAAATTTGGCAGTCGAAGCCAAGATTCCAACCGGAGCGGTAGCTATTGTGTGATGTGATGACAAAAATGCCCTAAAGATTCAATAATATATTGTTCTCTGGACAACAGGTACCACTTTAAAACATACTTTAATGTTGTAGTTGTGCCTAGTGAACGAAAGAGAAGAATATAAGAGTATTTTATGAATAAAATGTGAAAGTGGAAAACCTAACTTCTGTGCGCCAGTATTCTTGATACTGCTTCTTCAACCTTGACATGTCTTTCACGCTGTATACTCCAAGTTCATATCAATCCCTTGTTGTGACTGGTTGCGTATGCTTGATGAATGTATAGTCAATCAATCATGTGCCATGCCGGAAAGCGTGGGCGGTCATGACTCGCCATTTCACTCGATCACCAGTGTCGTGGATCAGCTCAGTGTTCCTGTCTCGTCCATGCCATGTGGCCAAGCCATCCAGGTATTTTCCTCTCGGTCTTCCTCTTGGTCTGTTCCCTTCGATCTTGCCAGTTGTCACTAAGTTCTCCAATCCATTTCTTCTCATAACATGTCCAAAAAATTTTGACTGTCTACGTCTAATTTCTCTAATCAGTTTACGTTGTTCATTTGTCTCCTGTAGTACTTGGTCATTGGTTTTTCTGTCTGTCCATGGTATTCTTTGCATTCTCTTCAGAAACCACATTTCTGCAGCCATCAGATGCCTTTCAGCTTGACTGTTCATTGTCCAAGTTTCACATCCATACAAAAGAACAGGCTCTATGTATCCCCTCAACACTCTTTTTCTCGTTACAATTGACATCTTTTTATTGGTCAGAATGTTTTTCATCTTGCTAAAGGCTACTTTCGCCATGGCGATTCTTGTTCTAATCTCTTCAAGGCATCTCCCATCAGATGTTATAACTGTTCCAAGATAATTGTACCGATTCACTTGTTGAAGAATATTTCCATTTACTTGTATATTACTTTGAGGCACTTCTTCCTTCCTACTGACGACCATAACCTGAGTCTTTTTACAATTTAATACTAACCCCAGCTGCTCACTGTGTACAACAACCGCATCTACTAATTGCTGCAGGTCCTGCGGAGTGTCTGCAATCAATACTGTATCATCTGCATATCTAATGTTATTGATGTTTCGTCCTCCAATGCTGATTCCATTTATATTCTCTACATTTCTGAAAATATTTTCACTGTACAGGGAAAAAAGATCTGGAGACATTACACATCCCTGCCTAACACCTCTCTTAATTGGCTGATACTGTCCCACTTCATTATCAATCCTTATTGCAGCTTGTTGTTTCCAATATATGTTTTTTATAAGTCTAATGTCTTTCCCATCAATTTGTAAATCTGCAAGCATATCCACCATGCTGACATGTCTAACGCTATCAAAAGCCTTTGTATAGTCGATAAAGCAAAGATGTATATCCTTGTTTACTTCTATAGCACGTTCAATAACTGTTCGCAGCATATACACAGCATTTACTGTTCCCTTCCCTTCTACAAACCCGCATTGTTCTTCCCCTATTTCAGGTTGTATCTTCTTCCTCATTCTTTGCATGATAATTCTTAGCAAAATCTTTGTGATGTGACTCATTATACTAATTGTTCTGTGTTGAAATGTATAGTACACTCATGCAAATTCGCAAACCCAAACCCCTTGTGCATTCTTCATGCCTAGGATGACTCATTCTTAAATCAAATGTACCTTAACATATGGCAGTCTGAAATTGGAATGAGTGATGAAACATGTACAAGTTCCTTTGTAAAACGCTGAGAATGTTGGAGTGAATGAGCTGGTGCTTTGATAAGTAGCCTCTCACATTAGTAGAAAGAAAGATACTTCAATATCCATATGTAAACAGGTTGTGCGTGGTACGCCAGAATTGCTAAGTCCATGTGATGCCTGGTGGCTACATTACGCTCAGGAGAATTAATACAATTTCTCCCTGAAGTATTACACTATTACCTCTACTGTTGGATGGTTCATATAAACTAGTTCTTAAGAGAACCATAGGTGTGTGAACCTGTGTCTCAGTTGGCTGAATATAAAGTATGGCTCAGGTAAATTTACAAGGGCTAAACATGTTTTCCACATATGTGCTTTGGTATATATGTGAACAATTGCTATGCAATTGAGCTTCTGTTACCTACTGTAGTAGACATGAAAATTACTCAGTGGGGAAAGAGCACATGATGATGATGATGTACCTGTGAGACAAGTCTGGTGAAAAAGGGTGAGGTCTGGCATTGCTGTGTAAGAGTATATGGAATAGGACATTCATGCACCAACATCACAGCCATTGGAATGGATGTCTGGTCTGCTAATTGGGTAAATGCCATTAGTTAATACATAATGCATATTGCAGTTGTAAATGCCTATTTTCCATTTCCCTTCACAATGCCTGTCCCATGTTGCTATGTCACAATGATTGCTGTACTGTGTCTGGTCCTCCTTGTGCCCAGGTCTACTGTGGTTCAAACATGGTGGAACTTAGACCACATAAATGCTTGTAATTGTGTTAAGCTACCCTGTCTCAGCATATAGTCTTGTGATTACCACAGTACATCACAGTGAAATTCACTACATCATCAACTGGGAGAGGTGTGCTTGGACAACACCCACCCTAACCTCCCCATCTCCATCTGTGTATGTTGATGTATGATAACATTATCTTTTAACACATGTGAAGAGATGTTGTGCCATTTTGTATATCAACAGAGAACAGGAGGATGGAGGAGAGGCTTCCATATATCATCTGGGACAACTAAACAGAAGTCCTAGATCCAGAAGTGACTCCCTATCAAAATGTGGGAATATCAAGAAGAGTTTTCTCTCAGCTCTTTAACAGCTGAATGCATAAATGGGAGCATAACACAATCTGAAGCACTATAATAGTGGTGAACTGGACAGTGATCTTGAGCAGTCAGAGATCAACTGAGAATAACATCAAGTCTTGTTCTATGAACTACATTCATAGAAAACTGTGGGGTAACTTGGAGTGTTTGTTTATCTAAGACTAAACTTAGAAAATATCCAGCCGGATGCTCACACAGTGATTCTTGAAGAATGTGATTGAACAGTAGGGAAGTTGATCTGGCTAAGTGAGTAGCTGCAATGTATGGGACATTAGTGTATGTCATTATTGAAGTACCCAGTGACAGCCTTCACTGAACAGCCTGATCAACGGTGAGATGCAGTACCATATCATCATACCAAATCTTGTCTTCAAGAGGAATGAATCTGCCATGAAGCTTATTCTGGGGAAGCTGCTAACTGGAGCTAGTCCAACATCCATGCTGATGATAAAAGGATTCAACAGACCCAGGACAGTAGTTTCTTCCTTGAGTTGCCCATGGATAGGATTTCCTAAATTCCCAAGAGACAGGAAATGATGATAGATACAGATACTGTAACGGGATGGTGTAGTTAGATATTGGAGAGGAGGAAGAGGAGAATTTATTATTGGGTGGTGGAGTAATGGGGAGGTGGTGTATCGTGTTTATCTGTATGCATGTGGGACATATTTTATGCATTTTCAATGTATGTATTGAGGTGTTGACATGCCAGCAGATGGAACAATGGTCATCACTAGACTCACCATCAGCTCAATAAATTGTGTATTTGATGAATCAGTGTTTTAAGTACATGTCCCCAGTGAATTTCTTGTACAGTTGCTGTCAAGTGTTGTCTCTGGTGACTGTCTTAAGTGCTGTGGTTGGTTATACATATTGTGAAAAGTCCTGTATAGATGTTGTCAAGTATCACATGATGTCTATCTTGTACAATTGTGGTGTAAACAATTCCTTGTGAATGTATGTCCCACTTTTGGCAGGAAACTGTCATGTAGATGTCTTGTTCAACAGATGTTATGTACAGTTATTGTTGAAGTTTGTTTGTCTACAACATTTGAGTCCTAAAGTCCTGAGGACTAACTGAACTGATATAGGTCATACTGACAAAATATATAGGAGATCTATGTGACGGACGAACAGCACACTGGCAACATTATGTTGAGTGAGAGGGATCCTCAGTTGTACAGGCGCTAATAGTTCAGATCTTCTCTGGCCTTGGGTGAACTATTTTACTTCTTTATAAATTTCTGTGTAGATACATAGTAGTCTCACAGTGGGGGTTTGAGCCAAGGAAAAGTGGTTCTCCAAAAAAGGCTATTGCGGGAATGATTAGCTCATTTGAGTGACCTCTAGACATAAAACGTGCTAAATCATATCCTTTATCTTGTTATTTATTATTCAAGATATATCTCCAGAGAACACTACTAACTAGGTCCTCTGTCAACTCAATCAAACATGTCACAGTGATACACTGATTATATACATAGGTTAGTGATACACAGATCACTGGCGCAGCACAGCGGAGAATCCGACTGCTGATTCCATCTAATCGAGATGAGTTTGTGTTTTTTAGCTTACTGAGGTAAGTGAGTACTTCAGTGACTACCATTAGCGGTATGTCAGAAAGGATATCTCGGGGCATCTAGCCTGGCAATACTATGACAGTAAAGATAAGTTGCAAGGAGAATTTGGTATTGTAGCCTTCAACTGATCTATGTCATTCTGAAAACAGTTACTCAATTGGTCGCATGAAATAGGATTTGATGGTAATGAATTTGAGTAGTTATGCTTGTTTGTCAAGGTGTTAATTGCCTTCCATATGTCCTTGCTATTTGTTTTATCCATGACTAAGTTCTTAAAGTAATTTTTCTTTTCTTTTCGTATGGTATATTGAACTTTGTTTCTAAGAGTACGGTATGTGCTGAGATCCCGCTTTTTATGTGCCTTATCTCTGTCTCTCATAATTTCAAGAATTTCATGGGTGATCCAAGGTGGTTTGACGTGATGTTTTACTCGAACTTCCTTGATTGGCACATGTCTATCAAACACATCAATAAAGATCTTCATCCAGGATTCCAGAGCATCATCCGGGTCTGGAAGTTGATGAACATTGTTTAGAGGTGAACTGAGCAAGTCCTGTAAAAATGCGTTTTGGTTGAAATTTTTGTAGCTACTATATTTTACAGTTATGTGTTTATGTTTAGGAGTTTTAATTCCTTTTTAGACCATGTGCAGCTTATTGGGTAGTGATCGCTCATTGCACAATTGGGCACGGTGCATTCTATGATGTTGTCCGAGCAAGTTACATAAATGTGATCTATAAATGTTGAAGATGAGTTTGTTACTCTAGTATCTTGTTTTACTATTTGTTGGAAGTTGTATGATGCAATTATATTTCCCCAGATTATATGGGATTTGTTCGTGTCAATGTTAAAGTCTCCGAGTGGTATAATTTCCTTCCCGGAAGCGAAAACCACATCCATCATGGTAGTGAAGTTTTCGTACCAAACGTATCCAGCCCTGGAATTTCGATAGAAGTAGCCAATTATCACGGTTGTGCGGTTTCGAAGTTTTAAATCCAACCAAATACATTCTATTTCGCAAGTTTCAAAGTCTAGCCTACGGTGAACATTCAGTAGATTAGAAACATAGGCTACTATGCCTGTCTCTTGTTTCCTACAGGGATCTCTTCTAAACACTTTGTACCCTTTAATAGAGATGTCCTCATCTGAAATGTTATCATTTAGTCTACTTTCACTAAGGCCGAAAACATGAAAATTTTGATTAAGAATAGAAGATAACTCTGGCAGCTTGTTGAATAAGTTGCATATGTTTAAGTGTCCAAAACGTATTCCTGATTTATTAAGCCAATGTTGCCACTTCTCAGACATTTCACCCAAGAATTAAGTGTAAATTAGTCAAAATTAGGTAATAATACAAGATCATAAAAATACACAATTACATTAATTTGCAAAATACCAGTAATAGAAATCGATATGTAAATGACAATAGTATAACGATATAACTAATGAGACCAACAAGTATAATGCATATACAGAACAAAAAGAATTAAAGCTTATGAACATACAACAATTAAGTAGCTCGAACTACTTCGCAAGCTATGACTATGTAACCAGCTGCTATCCGAAAGAACGAATAAATTACTATACAAGTCAATGTTCCTGTTTTAAGTTGGGTATCCCACACGGGAGATAAAACGCTAAACAGTAAGCAGTTAAAGTTCAAGGAGGAAGCTCTTTTCCTGGTATATTGCATATAGGGCTCAGTGTTTAATACGTATCCTATCTTACAGGTCTGTATTGTAGTGACATCATAAAAGCTTGATTCAGTGCATCTTGTGTAGCAGTTCTGGATTCCAATGATGCGGAACTTCCTGCTGTCTGCTAGGTGGCCCATTTGTGGCGTGAGGGGGCTGTGTCAAAGTGGTATTACTGCCGTGTGTGTGTGTGCCGATGTTTGCAACACAGGTTCTTTGCAGGGGAGGGCAGGAAAACTATTGTGGTAGTTATCTCCTTCCCGTGCTAAGATGGGGGTAGGAAGGATGGGTTGGTTTATTCTTGGTAGCATGTGTGATTCTTGTGTGGCCGGAGGTCGGGGGTCAGATGTCAGCAGATGTTTACCTGGTGAAATGGGGGAGTTTCGGTTGGCCTGGGTTGGCCTAGGTTCTTCAGGAATCAATGTTTTTCCGCATTTGTGTGTTGGTCAGGTTTTGTGCCCTTTCAGGATATTTAATGTTCTTTGCAAGAAGAGTAGTTCCTAATGTTGTTGTGTGTATTTGGTCTCCATACAATCGTTTCCTTGGTGCTCCTGTCTGTGATGTGAAGAAGGGTGTGTTGTTGATTAAGTGTACACGATACCGATTGTAAAAAGTCTCTAGGGTGTTATTGTTTATGTCGGCCAATCGACGTTGAGAGCCATAACTTGGTGGTATGATGGAGGAGAAAAAAAACTGTAGAATTTGGGAAAGTGTAACGTAGTAAGTCAAGTAGTGATCTTAACTGAGAAATTGTTATACTTTGGTTTTTCATAGTGTCTTGTATTCCTATATGAATCGTTGTCTTTCTAATGGCTGTATTAACCTCTAGTTTACGTATACTGTTTGTTAGTCTTTCTACTCCTGCACCTGGAAGCTGAATTGTTGCGGCTTTGTCGGTGTCTGATAAGGACATGCGGTCGCTGTAAATTCCTCCAGTCAAAGAGTCGGCAATTATCAAATGGGTGCAGTCAGCCGGTGTTTTCTGTGTATGTTGGGTTCTGACACGTCTTGCACGCTGTTTCTGCCATTGGTGACAATCCAGCTGTAGTCTGTCTTCTTGCATATTATCAGATGTTTCTTGAATGTGGGCGTATTCTCTCGGCAATGCTCTGTCGTCCAGGCTGTTGTTTGATAGTTGCTCTTGTAACGCTTCAAATCTATTGCTGACCTTTACTTCGATAGGATATGTTGAGTGCTGTTGAGCAATATTTTCTACTTGCTGATGTGTTTTGGTTGGCTGAGTAATTGACGCGCCTACGACTGCTTCTGTTTCTTCTAGAATATCTGCGTGTGCTGCCAGGTCAGTAGTGGGCGAGCGTTGTGATGTCTCAATGGTGTGTTTTAGTTTCACATTTTCTTCTCTCAGGAGAGTCACCTCTGACTTGAGGTTGTTATAGTCACTAATGATCGTGGCGATCTTGTTTGTGTTGTCAGAGGCGGCATCAAAAAGTACTTTCAGGTTCTGACTCTAACTTTTTAATATGCTGCTGACAGACGCACGAGTGTTGGTTAGTAGCTGGGCTATCATCTAGTACCGATGGTGCAACCTCTATTTGATTCGAATTTATTTCATTTGGTTAGTATACTGTCTTCTACACACATACTCATCGGGTACTCAATGGCTAGCAACACTGGTCGGTTAGAAGTTTCATTCGTGTTGTTGCTGTGCTGAGTCATGGTTTGTTGGACTATGGTGTCATTATGGTCTGATGCTGTGATGGCTACAGCTTCAGATTGTGTAGGTTCGCCAGCCACTAGCATGCTGAGATCGGCAGGTGTGTTTAGTGAGTCACCTCTCAGTTTTTGTGCTGTCTGTTGAATTTCGACGAAATGAGTCGAGAGCCACTCAGACATGACGTCAACTGCCCCCTGAGCAAGCAAACTGTTTTTCGAGTTGTAGAGGTGCAATGTGTGTAACGAAGCTGATACTTTGATTTCGACTTGAGCGCCGTGTAGGTCCACCCTGTACTCAACATGGTCGCCATGATAATGTTCGAAATGCCTCATAATGCAGAGTATTATTGAAAGTAATGGAAATGCATTTCCCGTCGTTCATACGCTTGGCAGACAGTGATGGAGAGCCATAGCAATTCTTTAACTTGCTTTTCACTGCTTTCTCTTTGTTAGTGTGCAGTTCTTAGTTCTGGTAGATCTTAATCTTAACCCACATCGCCCAGGTTCTGCCGCTACCTCCAGCACAGAAGCTTCCCCCTGTTCAAGGATGGCTACATAGTATTGTATTTTCGCCCGCAGGTACACATTTTAGCAGGGCCCGCACTCGGTTTAAATTCCAGTGTTGTGATTGGCTAATTCAAGCTATCACTGACGCTTCTCCGTTTCGTGAATAGTTTATCCATAGTATTGAATACAACATTATTAGCATTCATATCCAACACTGCACATTTAGCAACCTTAACACAATTTCACTAGTTGAACGGCATTGTTGTGATCACAATCATATAAAATCTATTGCGCTCTAATGAAGATAGCCAGAAAAAATAATCCAAAAAGGAGGATTGATTGATTGATTGATTGATTTAGGAACCGACATCACAGCATTCGGGACATTCCCATAAGCGCTCCGTCCCCATCCTCAGCAGCCAGCGAAGAGTTCCAACACTAATAGTTCCAGTAGCAATTGATTACATGTCCGTCTCGCCTTTCCTCCGAGCGCCGAGCGTCGGCCAGATCCCCTCGTCACACCTCGCTGTCTCATTCTAACCAGACTATGGTGATCCATCTGCTCCTCCGAGGTGTACACGTGCTCCCACAAGGCCGCAACCACGCCTGCCTTGTCATGCATCAATACTCCACCAAGTTTTGCCGAGCCAGCCAATCTGTCCGCCTGTTCATTCCCCAGCACACCGGCATTCCCAGGAGAAAAGATCCAGGTGATGCTTACTATCCGTGACCTCCGAAGCGAAGCAAGCCACTCTGCACGAAGCTTGCCTGTTCTCACCCTTCTCAGCATGCTTTCTGAGTCAGTTACAATCACAATGTGTGTATGTATCGTGTTTTCTATCCAGCGGAAAGCTGCACTGACCGCCTCTACCTCCATTCTTAAGCTAGATGTAGTGTTATCATACACCAGGCTCTCCTGCACCAAACGCCGACCATTAGTTTTTGCCAAGAACCCCCAGGCACTTCTCCTACCTCTCAACACTGACCCATCCGTGTAGATAATCACATCACCCGGGCGAGAATTTTCCTGAATTAGTTGCTGAATTTCCACTTCCGTGGCCCCTGCTGGCCACTCCCTGCACTCCCGGCTCAATGATATTACAACTCTGCACAAGTCTGACTGCACGGCTGGCACTCTGACCCACTCCTCTCCTCGCCTGATGTTCTCCAAGGGGCACACCTGTCTGATCGTATCCTCCGCCTGAGCCATCCATGATTTCCCCCTTATCAGTCTCTGACCCTTAACTACGTCCAGCGCCTCATGCAACGGGTGATCTGTATCTGCAGCTACTCTGAGGTATGCCTTCGTTTGCATCACCTTGAGCCTACCAGCAACAGTCGGCAGACCAAGGATGTAACGCATACACACTACTGGAGTGTCTCTGGTGCATCCCAGAATGACCCGCATAGCTTCATTCTGTATGCGCTCTAATTTCACCAGCTGACTCTTTGAGACAGTGAGCAGTCCTAGTCCATAATCAATCACTGAGAGGATCAAGTGCTGGTATAGTGTGAAGAGTGTCCATTGCAGCCATAATTTTAAGTGCATTGTGTCCCTTTTGAGATCTTGTCACAACCGTCTCCACATGGTCCTTGAAAGGACAGACTCCTGTCAAATGTGAGCGGAGAGCAACTTGACGAGAATGCAGGACGGCTGCTATCCAGTTCACCAACCGGGGATTGACCCCCTTCTCCATAAGTGCGGTCATCAAAATATCATAGCGAAAAAGGAGGAGAGCACACAAACACGTCTGCTGTGTGTTTCTCGAGCTGCGGTGTGAGATATATCAGGACCCACGAGGGAATAGTTCCCCAAACAAAAAACACACACACACACACAAAACAACAACACAAATAAACAATCACTGAAAGAAAAATGGATAGTTCATCATAGATTTAATGTAAGCATTTAAACTCTAACACAGCAAAAGAACCAACAGTTACAAGCTTTAAATGACAACACAATAAGACCTCACTTAAAATATGGTGGATATTAAACCAGACATCGACAAATTCCCCCCCCCCCCCCCCCCACTCCCGTCCCACTCCCAAAATTGCATTAAAAACAAAGAACATCCGTTTTTATTTGTTAGTGCATATAAATGTCCAAAAAAAAGATGTTAAAACTATCATTTATATAACTACAGAGTGATAAAGGAGTAAATTAACCTAACGATACTGTAGAAACATACACGCTTAGAATATTCTCACTCTATGCTTCTGGTCGCTGATGAGTGCAGACGCATATAGTCAGAATTTGTCATCCGACATTGATGCCACCATACTCCGGACATGTCCATGTGTGCACCGTTTCCCTCATAATATGAGAAGTGCAGACGCATATAGTCAGAATTTGTCACCCGACATTGATGCCACCATACTCCGGACATGTCCATGTGTGCACCGTTTCCCTCATAATATGAGAAGTGCAGACGCATATAGTCAGAATTTGTCACCCGACATTGATGCCACCATACTCCGGACATGCCCATGTGTGCACCGTTTCCCTCATAATATGAGAAGTGCAGATGCTTAGAATTCCAGAAACCAGTTGGCACACACACTTGTGTCCTCTGCCATGATCCTCCCCACCAGTGTCAAGCTGGATTCCTGATTCCATCAATCAAAGTCACATGTTGTCAGTGACTTTGTTACATGTTATGAGGGTATTAAAGACCTTATTACATGTTATGAGGGTATTAGGGACCTTATATTACATGCTATGATGGTATTAAGGACTTTATTACATGCTATGAGGGTATTAACGACCTTATTACATGCTATGAGGGTATTTGGCATATATGGTGGTAGCCCCTTATTTTTCTAGATCAATTGGCACTCGTCAGTTTCCGCAGAAAAGGCGTTACGGATGCGGTTTGTAAATCTGCTTACGTGCATTCGAAACACAGATGTGCATGATTTGGCAGCAAACCCCGCTAAGCTGGGTTTTAACAAATTGGTATGGCAGCTGGTTGTTCATAGAGCAATGACAAATTACTGAGCGTAAACTTGCCAGGAGATCACAACAGCAGTAAAATGCTGGCGTTGACAGCGATGTCCTGTAAAGGATATGCACCACACACACAAAATAACATTGGCATTCGATGGGTGATGTTAACATCACATTGACTATCTTGAGGACATTACCTCGTGCCCATGTTAACCTAGGCTGATCTGGGAGCCAGGTCAATAAAAAAACAAATATGTCTCAATGAGGATCTGAACCCATGACCACCGGGTTGTCAGGCAAGTGTGCTAGATACTGCACTACCAATGGATCCCACTTTATATCAGTAATTACAATAAAACGTTGACACAATGAAGAAACATAATGACTACCGTTGATAACAGGACACAAAGGGGCTGACATGCAAGCAATCACACCAACCCAGGCCACTCATCTCCCTCACAGGACATCATGGGAAATGGATACTAGTCTGGCAAACTAAGGGAGGACAGTCTCTGACCTGAAGAATTCTGCTAAAGATGACAAACTGTTCACAATGAGAGATTGCTAGAGAAAACCAGCAAATTCCCACAATAATGGAAGACAATCAGCAACCATATCTTGCATACACCCAGCAACCATATCTTGCATACACCCAGCACCCATATCTTGCATACACCCAGCACCCATATCTTGCACACACAGCGTGGAGAGCTGAGCTCATTATTGGTGTTTTGCAGAGCTGTGGCTTTACAAAAGAGAAATAAACATGCCATAGACAGCCAAAATGAGTCACAAAGGAAACTCATCATAGACAGAAGGAATCAGGCTTCAGTCATGTCATAATTGCTGCTGAATTTATAATGGTAGGTGGCCATGCATTACATCTAAAGCTATACGAACTAATAATAAAAATCTAGAGGACAGAAGAATTACCCCATGACTGGAAAGAGTCATTATTGATACCTATCTTTAAGAAAGGAGACAAGTTCCAGTGTGAAAATTATAGAGGAATATCACTACTGTCCACAAGCTATAAGATACTATCTGCAGTATTACTAAATAGACTAAAACCATATTCAGAAGACATATTAGGTGACTACCAGGCGGGTTTTAGACAAAACAGATCAACAATAGATCAGATATTTATCTTACGACAAATAGCCGAGAAAAATTGGGAATATAAAAGAGATCTCCATAACATTTTTGTGGATTTTAAAAAGGCTTATGATAGTGTCCATAGGAATAGTCTATGGAATGCTATGCAGGAATTTGGAATACCAAGTAAGTTAATCAACATGACCAGACTATGCATGGAAGATACTTATAATATAGTAACATATAAAGGCAGGAAATCAGACCCTTTACAAATAACATCTGGCTTGAAACATGGGTGATGCACTATAGCCGCCTCTCTTCAATCTAGCTCTAGAGAAAGTTGTAAGGAAGGCAAAGGAGGAATGTGATATTGGAGGAACATCCAAGCTGCTTGGCTATGCAGATGATATAGATATTATAGGGAAAATGAACAAAAGACATTGGAAATATTGACTCACTTAAAGGAAAAAGCCCAACAGACGGGGCTGGTTATCAACCAAGATAAGACAGAATATATGGTAATTTCAAGAGAAGGAACGGCTAAAAACTCTGGCCACATACAAACATATAATATGACCATTAAAAGAACGGAAACATACAAATACCTGGTAACAATCTTCAACTGCTCCAACATCATAAGGGAAGAAATACAAACTAGAATCAGTTCTGGAAATAAGATATACTATGCACTACAACATCTACTAAAATCAAATGCGCTATCTCGTAACACCAAAATCACAATATACAAAACACTGATCAGACCAGTTGTCTGTATGGCTCTGAAACCTGGAGTACAACGAAAGGAGACGATGCCTTGTTACAAACCTTTGAGAACAAAATTTTAAGACGCATCTTTGGACCCATTAGGGATACACAAAGTGGAGAGTGGAAAAGAAGAAGTAACAAAGACATTTATGATCTGTTTAAGTTCTCGCTAATCACTGGTATCATGAAGGCTAATAGACTACAATGGCTGGGGCATATAGAAAGAATGGAAGATAATAGGGAAACAAAACTCGCTTACACTCAGGAAATAAATGACCGTAGACCCCGAGGTAGACCAAGAAGACGGTGGAGAGATAATATATATACAGACCTACAAGCACTTGGAATCAACGACTGGCAAGAGAAGGTCCACCAGAGAGACGAATGGAGACGGATTGTATCTGCAGCAAAGAACCTCAATGGCTCGGAAAGCTGAAGAAGAAGAAGAAGAAGAGAAGAAGAAGAAGAAGAAGAAGAAGAAGAAGAAGAAGAAGAAGAAGAAGAAGAAGAAGAAGAAGAAGAAGAAGAAGAAGAAGAAGAAGAAGAAGAAGAAGAAGAAGAAGAAGAAGAAGAAGAAGAAGAAGAAGAAGAGGAAGAAGACGAAGAAGAAGAAGAAGAAGAAGAAGAAGAAGAAGAAGAAGAAGAAGAAGAAGAAGAAGAAGAAGAAGAAGAAGAAGAAGAAGAAGAAGAAGAAGAAGAAGAAGAAAATGCCCTTTTCCACGCAAGGAATGTTGGGTACATGGTACTTGCCCCATAATTTAATAGACCAACTGCCACACAATGGGTATGTGTTCAATACCACACCGGCCACTTGTACTTCTCAGGACATTTCCCCGATATCCAGTTGAGGATGCCTCAAAATATGGAGTCCAGGTCAATTTAAAATAAAAATCTGCCTGGATGGGGATGCAAACATATGACCACTGGGCCAACTGGCAAACATTGTAGCCACCGTGCTATGGAGCAGGCCCAGTCATATCATGTGACAAATACAAATGGAATATATTGTCAACAACTGGGAATAATGTTATGAAGGGGTATAATCACTGATACCATTTGGCATTGCATTTAAGGATAATAACACTTCCTGAGCATGCAGTTTTTGTTGCATGTCCTTTACAGGACGCTGCAGCCAACCCCATAATTCCTGTGGCCATTTGTGATTGACTAGACAAGTTTATGTTCCCGCAGTTGCTTTCAGAACAACTGACACTCATCCTATTGTATGAAAACCAGTGCAAGGCAGTCTGCTTCCAAATGGACGTGCAGTTGTGTTTTAAACACAGTATGCAGGATTGTGAAGCACATTCATGCCGCCTTTCCCACAGTGCCAGCAGTAACAGAAAGTGAACATTGGTAAAACATAGCAAGAACAATCATTCTACCTCCTCCCCCTTTTTGGCTTTCTCTTCTTATTCTTTTTATCAGAGTAAATTAAACTTGAATTATTATGCATTTCTTTATTTTCACTATAATGGGGTATTTTTCATGGAATCCACAGGGTGCTTTGTGGAACTAGGCTTGGGGCAATCATCCAGAGCAGATCTTGAACACAATGAAATGCTGCCACAGGGTGACCAGATTGTCTTTTTTAAAGCCAAATTGGACAAATTTGGCTTTTTAAAAAAAAACAGGTTTGGCGTCAGAAGATCAGTTTGGCTTTTTGGTTTTCTTTGGCTTTTTAACAATTTGTAATGGTATATGCCTCTTTTTTGAATTTTTCAAGTTAATTGTTGTCTTGTGTTACTATTTTTAAGCAAAAACAAATGCAAAATGATAAGCTTATCTGGCCATGTTCTATGCGCACTGAAGCACTGCGCAGCTTACTGTTTAGTAGTTTTCAAATTAATTATACCTTCATAGCAATCGCGAGTCGCAACTCGCAAGTATTTCTTATTAATATTATTGACTGAACCTATTATCATGCCAAAGTGGAAACCATCTTATGATACTAATCGGAAATATAATGATCAATGGGAAAAGACATTTGTGTGGCTCAAGAAATCCACTGACGGTTCTGAAGAGGCATATTGCAAACTGTGCCATTGTAATATTGTTCCAAGATTTTCAAATCTCGCAAATCATGCAACAACAGAAAAACACAAGCGGAGCGCGCCATCTTCTTCACAAAAAACACTTTCAGTGGTGACAATAAGCAAGAAAATATATGACAAAGTTAAATTAGCTGAAAATTAGGATGAAATTGAAAAATGTAATCAATCATTAAAAAATTGCATTGGTTTTGCATCCGATGGTGCTTCCAGTATGGTTGGATGCAACAATTCAGTTTGGTCCAGAATGACAGATGTATCTCCTTCATGTGTTCAGTATAAGTGTGTTTGTCATTCATTAGCATTGTGAATCAAATATGCAGTGTCAAAACCACCTTTAAACATTGGAGTTTTGCTGACAGAAATACCAAATTGCTTTAGACATAGCAATCTAAGACGAGAAGCATTTAAAGATTTATTCAAAATTATGAACTCATCGACAGAATTTCAGCAAGCTAGAACAGCATCACTTCCTTTGAGAAAATTTCTTCTATTCGCTGGCTTGTCCGGGGAAAAGTAATGTTCAACATTCTAATAAATTGGGAAGAACTCAAGGCTTATTTTATTTCTGCTGAATTAGCAAATTATTACACTAAATTTAAGTCACGACTTATAAACGAAATGCTTCTAGATCAAAGAAACTACCTTTATTTTCATTTCGCAACCCCTATTGTGCAGGAATTCGAAAGGTTAAATAGCCTTTTTTCAGAAAAGTAAGGCAGATCCTCACGAATTACATGAAGAACTATTTTTGCATTATAAGCGTCGTAATAGTAGGACTTATGATACCAATAATAAGAAAAAAAAATGTTTTTAATGTTGATTTTGGCATCAAATTCCTGTCAGAGTGTGATAACTACATTCAGAAAAGTTCTGATACAAAAATTAATTGTCAACAAGAGGTCTTAGATCTCAAAGAAAGATGCTTATCAGTGCGAGAAGAAGCACTTTATCAAGTTAGAAAGCGGCTTCCTTCAGCAAGAAATATATTTAAAGATCTAACCAATTTTAACCCTGGAATAATCTTAAACCAGGCTTCTAGACCACTATTTTCGAAATTGCCCTTTTTGAATTTGGCTGAAGAAAACCACACTATTATTGAAGAACAATACAGAAAATTTTATAGATTGGAAGGAAGAAGAACAATTTAAAGAAAATGGACTGCCTAAAAATGCAGAGCAAGGAGTCATGAAACATCCCCAATTTAAAGAGCTTGCTTCTTTTATTCTTACTTGCTTAATAACACTTATAAGCAATACCGCAGTGGAGAGGATGTTCTCTCTTTTAACATGCATAAAAACCAAAGCAAGGAATAGACTTCAGCTGTCTCTCTTAGAAGCAATTATTAGAATTAGAGCAGAACCATTATCTTCAAACAAGTGCTGTAATGAATTTGTACCTTCATCCAAAATGTTGAATGATTTCAAAGCTGGAATAGTATATTCTAATGAATCCTGTACTGAATTTCAACAATGAAGAGGAATACTTATTTGAAGAAGAGGTCTTCATGTGATATAAGTATATTTTTAATATATATTTTTACTAGGCAATGTTTGGCTTTTTTCTTGGCTTTTTCATTTTGTACTGGTCGTGTTTGGCTTTATTTTGGCTTTTTTATTTCGTGACTTGGCTTCTTTTGATCACGGCGATCTGGTCACCCTGTGCTGCCATCTTGAGTATCACTAAACTTTTTACACCTGGCATTTATTTCAGCATGGTGAAGATTTTGTAGACCACTGAAATTTGTATCTACACACAAAGTCTTGACCGTCTCACTGACATCCCAATGCTCATTAACTCTCTCACAATCTGAGATATCACTAAGACTGCTTAGCTTATTGTCACTGTCAGAAACAATGTTCGTTGTAGAATCATTAGCGTTATCTTTACCTAATCACGCACTATCATCATGAGAATTATCTTTATTTAAAAACACACAATCATCACAATGTGACTTGGGTGATCGAGGACTACTTTTATCAGTATGTGTGTCAACTGAATTCTCACAATTAACATATATGCTTTGACTCTCACCATGGCTCCCAGCCTAATTAACGTATATGCTTTGACTCTCACCATGGCTCCCACTAACATGTAAGATATCCCTAGTGGTTTTAACCATACCAGAATACATTATATGTACTACATTATCTATCCCTCTATAATGTTCTTCCGATGATGTTTTACTCCCTTCTGCAGTTGCGGTAGAGAAAATACAACTTGTTTCAACAGCTGCAGTAAATCTTGGTATTTGCTCATCTTCTTCATCAGTATCAAACATAGGGTCAACATAGTTAGAAAATGTGCTGCCCATTTGTGGATCACAAAGATCCCTGCTATTATCATCATCATCAGCATTTTTATCCATATTACGGACTAAACAAATGTCCAGCAGCTTCCCCCTGCTGTTGATGCATGTCTTTCAAATGTATAATTTGCTCAGGTTCAGGAAAACCACTCAACAAAGAGAATACCCCTCTCACCGGTCTCTGCCAGTTCTTGCACAAAACCAAACCAGTATATCAAAGCACCGGGGCCAAACCTGCAACAAAACAAAGTTTATAGTACACACACAAGTCCAGTACAGTAAAGAACAACGGTTAGTTGCATATCCTTTACAGGACGTCGCAGTCAACCCCAGCAATTTTGCAGTGCGTGATTTATTGGCCAGTGTACGTTTAGTCCAGTATAGTAAAGGACTCCCTTTACATACCCCAAGGTGGTAGGTCAGCATGGCCGAATGGATAAGAATACATGGTAATTACAATGGTAATTTATGCCTGACCCATCCCGTCCCATCCCATCCCTACACTATTAAGAAAATCCCACCTTTTTTCATGGGATTCCCCAGGCCAAGCCTACTAATTTGGCTAACTGATGCCTGCCTACGATATGAGTGGCACCTTGTGTCTTGACAGACCAAAGTATGTGGATTGGAATTTGGCCAAAATTCCAACTCACAATGGCAGGGCAGAGCTTCAGAGAACATGTGGTGCCCAAACGACATGTTCCCTCTCTCGGCCTTGTCTTGTTTGACCCAGAGGAAAGGATAACCAGTACGTCTGGAACTAGGTAGGCTGCAGACGCTGGCGGCTCAGCGTCAAACCTCCGAGATCGTAATGTCGGACTGTGACAATAATCGTACTGGTTTATACGAATGTCACTTGATGATACTAATGGTCCTAACCAATCAACAACACTCTTCTATAATATCCACTCCTGTCCTAAGTACTTATTTCTTTTGACAGTGGGAGTAAACTGTCATTTACTGCCTATAAAAGTACATTTTGGTGTGCGGCAGGTAGTCTAGAACCTGAGGAATTTAGGCCGCAGTAATAGTAGTAGTAGTAGTAGTAGTAGTAGTAGTAGTAGTAGTAGTAGTAGTAGTAGTAGTAGTAGTAGTAGTAGTAGTAGTAGTAGTAGTAGTAGCAACAGCAGCAGCAGCAGTAGTAGTAGTAGTAGTAGTAGTAGTAGTAGTAGTAGTAGTAGTAGTAGTAGTAGTAATAGTAGTAGTAGTAGTAGTAGTAGTAGTAGTAGTAGTAGTAGTAGTAGTAGTAGTAGTAGTAGTAGTAGTAGTAGTAGTAGTAATAGTAGTAGTAGTAGTATTAGTAGTAGTAAAAGTAGTAGTAGTAGTAGCAGTAGAAGTAGTAGTAGCACCAGCAGCAGCAGCAGCAGTAGTAGTAGTAGTAGTAGTAGTAGTAGTAGTAGTAGTAGCAGCAGCAGCAGCAGCAGCAGCAGCAGCAGCAGCAGCAGCAGCAGCAGCAGCAGTAGTAGTAGTAGTAGTAGTAGTAGTAGTAGTAGTAGTAGTAGTAGTAGTAGTAGTAGTAGTAGTAGTAGTAGTAGTAGTAGTAGTAGTAGTAGTAGTAGTAGTAGTAGTAGTAGTAGTAGTAGTAGTAGTAGTGTGACAAAACGGCTTTCATCTGTCTCGGGTCGTTAGGTTACCGCACTATTTGGCGTGTCATTAGGGACTTTCCCAGCTATAAATAGACTGAGGAAAGCCGCTAGGTATTTTCCATCTAGAATCATCTCGAATAACCGGTGTTTGAATGAACCGGGGTTGCCGGGTGCTGCATTGAATTCCCGTGCAGAGAGAGATCTAGAAATCCTAGGGAGAAATGAATGTTTCCCGTGAAAGTGTTTTTCACCAAGAAGCACTCACTTCTCGTGCGCAGGAATTGGCACGAGGGGAGCAATGCAGCTAGAGTGTTCATTCACTTCGTACATTCTGAAGAGAGAAGACGCTGGCCGGTTTGAGCCATTTTGTTTGCGTCTCATACCCACCATATATCGGCTGGCTGTAGACTTAAGGAGGCTGATGTGCCCTTAAACAGTTCTGAAGCTGGCTGGAGTCTGGTTCATGAATCCAGGTACGGATTTGTTTAAATCAATTAACTTTGTCATTATTCTATAAAACGCAACTGTGCTAACCTCATTAGTATGCGGATGCCGCTGCATTATTCATGAGCTAACGGATCGATAACGCCTGTTGCAGGCTACGCCGTGTGTTTGTTTACAACTGTGTGTTCGCGAATCACCTGTTGGTAATGCAGTCGTGTTATGTTTGCGATTGAAACGTAACTTGTATGTATCAACTGTTGCAAATTGGTGCATCTATTAGGTTGTTGTGTTAGAAGTGGATTTAGTTAATAATGCCTGATTGAGATCTAGATTTATGACAGTCAGTGAAGAGTACAACAAGAACTGTTAGACAACAAGGTAAGTGGGTAGGTGGAGATTCAGACAGAAGTGTGCTTAGTGACAACGTAAGGAGAGAACTTAGTTCTGTGCCACTAGGAATGATGAAACTATTGTGGTGTAAATTAATAGTGAATTCATTGTGTGGGGAACACGGGATTTCTGTATGAAGATAAGTCTTCCTTGATGATATATATATATATATATATATATATATATATATATATATATATATATATATATATATATATATATATATATATATATATATATATATATATGATGTGACATTGTGTATGTATATATTAGGTCATGGTATGTGATACTTCTGGGAGGAATACCGAACGCCAAATAGGTCGACGCGTGATAACAATGCGGGTAATCGCGACAGACATGTGTTCTGAATTCTTGTCTTTGCTTTCCTGATTCTTTCATGCTGGCACTAGTGCGAATGAATGCTGATGTGTTAGCAGTATGGAAGGATGCAAGGAGGTCGTATGAGACACCGGGGACATATGGGATATGGGGAATTGCAAGCAAGTTACGAAAGTATGTTGTGGCAGACCAGGCCACAAATGAAGTTCGGTCCAACCAAGGCTCATCCACTTGGGAAGGGCTGAGCTGGAACATTACCCTTGGAACATGTGGGGAACATGTTTTCTCAAGAATGGCTTCTTGACTCTAAGTAAGAGTCTGATAAGAAGAGGTTGCTACAGTGTGGGCAGGTAGTCCCACAAGCAATCAGGAAGGTGTATATACGGATATGATCATGTATTATCCCTATATCCCGAGGGATGGTATATTGATCAAGCTTATGTTTCTTATTGAACATTATTAATATAAGGAGCGAGTCCAGGGACTCTTTACCTTAGTGTTTAGTTCAATTAATTTTAGAACTAAGATAGCAGCTTATTTTCAATAGTGACGTTAGCGACAACTGGTAGATGAGTAGGGATAGGTGAGACCTGTGATCAGACTCGTCATTCTGATTCTTACTTTGTTTGACGGGCTGTTCTCTTGAGGCCAGCTGACATCCACGACCCCATGCTTTGCTACTCTCCAAATAGAGATAATGCTTTAGTTATTTGTATAACTAAGTAGCATGACTGAGAGTTGAGTAGCTATTGTAGGATGCATGTGGACCAATGTTTGGGGCCAGAGTACTCTCACCTGTCGCTCTCCCTTTTCAGGAGTTGCCTGTTGAGGAACCAGTCAACTAGATTTGTCGTTGGCCGGAAACCACTTCGTATGCTACAGCGAAGGGTTGAACCATATACTTACCTCGCCTGACTTAACCACACCATATGCCAGGGTGACCCATTATGTATGAAGGTGCATCCAGAGATTCAAGTGCCATGACGGTGCACTGTGTGGGACACGATGGTTTGTTGTTGAGTTTATACTGGTGAAGATATAGTATTTCAGAAGGAGCTTTCAGTAATTTGAGCAATCATGCTCTATGACAGGAGACACCTGACCGTATACAAATGCGGTGGTTCTGCCTAAACGCGGAAAACTGTTTATTCCTACACTTAGGAGGTTCCTACGACAGTTCTAGTGGAAGGTCATGATGAGACCTACCCCAGCTTCCGTATAAGAGACCCAAAGAAAGTGATGTGTCAAGGGACTAGGGAATCTAGTTCAACCTGAATATTGTCTCCAAAAGAAATATGTATCAGATTCTACTATTATATTGAAACAGTGTGCAGACTTTGAACTATGTTACATTATCTGATGCGCCGAGCAGTGAACTGTGTTATCAGTAAGGGACCATTGAATTGGTCAAAGAACTGAATCGAAACCCAGTGTTACTGTGCTATCAGTTAGGGACCATTGAATTGGTCATGAACATAGACAAAACCCCAGTGCTAATGTGTTTGAAGTGTGAGACCGTTAAATTGGTCAGTGACAGATTCATCACTTATGAGTAATGTGCTACAGATCGACCATTAGATTGGTCATAGGCTATTGACATTCATTAAGTTTAAGATTAGTTGGAGTTAAATCCAGGAGGATTGTAGTCCAGCTAGTGATTACAGATACCTGTGCAGTACTTTATTCGCAGTGACTTAGTACTGTATGAGGAAGATGCAATTGGTCCAGTTGAGTAAGGTCCAGCAGTAACTCTATTGTTGTTGATCCACGCTTGGGAGACGGAGTGGTCACCAAGGTCCAAGTCATCTCACTGGAAGGAGGCCGGGTGAGTGGCGGACCGACTGGACGGGACATCTGCATCCACTCTACTTCTCAACTTAATGATGACCACAAGATCTCTGATTCTGTCTCTACCCTATCTTCTATTTATGTAAATAGTTTTTCTCTCAGGATATTCATTTCAGTTTTATATTCTCAGGGGTAGAATAAAGTTGATATATGTTGACTTGCTCTTTGTATACTTATTGAATGTGGTCTCGGACGATGCCTAAGTGTTCATTGTTCCACAGGAGTAGGTAGTTAGTGGGGGTCTAGAATCTGGAGGGGCTTGTAGACTTATATAACTAATTTGAGATCAACCACAGGGAAAAATTGTGTATCGGCCTGTCCAACCCCTGGGGCTAGAATACACGGGAGTGGTAGAGACACCTAGGGGGTGGTTCACTCTCACTACCCAAGGCGAACTCGTTACACTCCAGAATGCAGAGTGGGGGCTCGTCCGGGATTATTCCTAGCTCTCTGTGTGTTGTAGACCTCTCACATAGGGATAGGGACTTAGTCTATATCCTCTACTACAGTCTACATAAGATTCTACTACTTCTACCTATCTCATAACTGTCTGACGGACATTTGTGTTGTGGTGTTTAGTTAATACTATTAGTTAGTGATTGATTGTATTGCTTCACCCACCCACACTCGGGTAACCACATCTCTAAGTCAACATGTCTACCCAAGAGATAGACTTAGACAAAGTTCAGGAAACTGGACGTAAGTCTGGTCTTGAGGGAGATGCTTTGAAATCCTATGTGCAAGAGGTGGAAAGAAATTTTCGTCCAAGAGGAAAGAGAGAGGAGGAGAGCAGAAAGAGAACTGGAAGCCAGTAAAGTGGCTCTTGAGGAAAAGAGGATAGCGGCTGATAGTGAAATGAAACGGCTTGAGTTGGAAGCCGAGAGAGAAAAACGTGACCATGAGTATCGAATGAAGCTACTTGAGGCACAAGTGCCTGCTACAGGTGTAACTGATGGAGCTATGGGAGGAGGTGTACCTCCTGGCTCAGAGTCAACCAGTAGAAGTGACTACCTGGCTATGAAATGGCCATTACTACCGTTCGAACCCGAGAAAGAGCGGATAGACCAATACTTAGAGAAGTATGAGGCTATGGCTATTGCAATGGGATTAGACAAACAGAAATGGTGTTTGAAACTCTCCCAGGGACTCCGTGCCGAAGGTTATGAAGAGTATGCACGCTTGCCACCGGGTTTACAGAATGATTACCCGGCATTGAAAGCGGCTCTCTTGAAGAGGTTCGAGATCACCGCGCACTCATACCGACGGAAGTTTAGAACTTCAAAGCGGGAACCTGGTGAACTGTTTTCAGCATACAGTGTGAGATTGAACTCATACCTTCTTAAATAGGATGGCCTTGGCCGGATTTAAAGAGAAGTATGTAAGTTTGCGTGAGTTGATGGTTGTAGATCAGATGCGAATGCAAATGTCTAAAACCCTTGCGGAACTTCTTAGGTGAGAATGGGGCTCAGAGATTAGTTATAGTCACCAAGTTAGCCGAAAGATACGTTGAAGTCTATGGCGAGACTGGAGACACCAGTCCAATAGATCCGAGATCGAAAGATAAGGATCAAGGTAAGTCCAAGAAGGCCAAGAAGACCAGAGGTTCTGATGAACCAAAGAAACAGGTAAACTCCTTAGAGAGTAACTCTAACGTCAACCAAGGTAAGAATAGCCCACCTAGTTCTCCAAAGAGGAAGTGGAGTGAACGATGGTGCAAATTCTGCAAGTCCAGCACTCACAATACGAGTGAGTGTAAGAGTAAGCCCAAGGACTTTCACTTTGCTTGTCTTGCAGAGGTACGGGATAGACCATGCAGGAAAGTGAAGTCGGTTGATGGGAATCGGGAACCAGAGCGACCTCCAGTGGTGGAGCGTGTAGAAGTGAACGGGCAACAGGTGATGTGCCTCTACGACACTGGATTGCAATTTTCAGCTGTAACTGCATCCCACCTGACAGGCCCAGAGCAACTCACCGGGGAGATGACGGAAATACAGCCAGCCAGTAGGAGTGTTGTAGCGCTACGTTGCCCGATTGCCAATGTGGAGATTCGGAGCAAGTACGTTACTGGACTCATTCAGGCGGCAGTAGTACCTTATCCTCTCTATCCCTTAATTCTCGGCCGGAAGTACGTGTTTCTGGGTGAACCAGAACACCCTAGCATCCATAAGTCTAGGCAGGTCGGATATACAGAGGAAGAGGGTCTAGAAAAGGTAAGTCTCCGGAAAACTCACCCGGAGGTGATGAGTACTGCTCGGAGCAAGGATGCGAAAGAGTGTCCATTTTCGGAATGGTTGTCCAACGATGTGAACCCGTTAACTCAGGGTACGTTCAACTCTGATAACCAGTCCCCGTTAATTCAGACTGGAACAGAGAAAAGGCAGAGGGAACGTAAGTTGGTTCCTGAGAGCTTTAGAGCTAATCTGCTACGAACGGTACATGTCAGGTCCCCAACCGGACATCTGACTGTAGGGGCAACCAGTAAGTGTCTATCCCGGTATTATTGGTGGCCGGGACGGACAGGCGACGTGCGCAGATATATCAGGTCTTGTCCTGAGTGCCGTAAAGGCACAGCTGGAAAATGGACGAAGACGAAGATATCCTTCGCGGTTGGCGAGAGAGTTCTAGTACTTCTCCCAATCGAGGGGAACGAATTCGAAATCGGGTGGCAGGGCCCATTCCTAGTGGATAAAGTGGGGCTCCACAAGCACTATGGAGTGGAGATTCTTGGAAAGTCTTCTACTTTCCATTCCAGTCTCCTCATGTGCTATGAGGGGAAGCCCGATGATAAGTCAACCAGCCCAAGGGCGCTGAGATTCGCTGAAAGGACGGTTCGGGGTTCAGGTCAGGTTGCGGAAAGCCTGTCACACCATAGGCAGACCTATATGTATGTGCAGGTACCTTCTTCGGTTCAGCCCGGTGCTCGGGGGAACATGACCGGCCAAAGGAACACCCGCAGTGCTAGCTACACTGAGAACCGTGGTCGGAAGAGGTGGGTTGTGTCGGAACGTACACAGACCCCTGGTTCCTCAACCCGACCGACTGCAGTCCAGCTGGTTCCTCGAAAGGGGAAGCTGGAGTTGCTGAAGTCCAGTAAACTCTGGCAGGAACGATCGTTAAATCAGGTCGGGACGGGAGCTCTGGTCCGCAAGACACTGCGAGATGCCCAATCGCAGTAGTGGAGTAGGCGTTGATTACCCGTGATACTGAGTAGCTTGTCTCCCCACCTAATGTGGTAAAAGTATCCTATACAATATTGACGGGTTAGACTTCCTCACCCGCCATCCGGTCTCTAAGAAGGAAGAAAGAACGACATAGACAGCTTCTGCGTAGAAGTGGAACGACGGGGTCGATCCTCTTAAAGTGGGGGCCTATGTGACAAAACGGCTTTCATCTGTCTCGGGTCGTTAGGTTACCGCACTATTTGGCGTGTCATTAGGGACTTTCCCAGCTATAAATAGACTGAGGAAAGCCGCTAGGTATTTTCCATCTAGAATCATCTCGAATAACCGGTGTTTGAATGAACCGGGGTTGCCGGGTGCTGCATTGAATTCCCGTGCAGAGAGAGATCTAGAAATCCTAGGGAGAAATGAATGTTTCCCGTGAAAGTGTTTTTCACCAAGAAGCACTCACTTCTCGTGCGCAGGAATTGGCACGAGGGGAGCAATGCGGCTAGAGTGTTCATTCACTTCGTACATTCTGAAGAGAGAAGACGCTGGCCGGTTTGAGCCATTTTGTTTGCGTCTCATACCCACCATATATCGGCTGGCTGTAGGCTTAAGGAGGCTGATGTGCCCTTAAACAGTTCTGAAGCTGGCTGGAGTCTGGTTCATGAATCCAGGTACGGATTTGTTTAAATCAATTAACTTTGTCATCTTATATATAAATTGCGATCTCCGTCTGTCTGTCTGTCTGTCCGTATGTCCTTTATGCGCTCGCGAACGGCCCATCCGATTGAGATGAGATTTTCTACACGTCTTCCTTTCTTTCCAGTGCAGCCCACTGTCGTATTTTTTTTTCTTCTTCCTCCTCCTCCATCCTCCCATTCCCAAAATACGTACGTAAATATATGATGATGATGATGAAAGAACCCCCGAACCAAAACGCTAGGGAAAGGGAAGAAAATGACGTGACTACACAGAATCGTCACACGGCAATCATCATCATCATCATCAAGTGCCGTGCCGGCTGGCGTAGGCGTTCAACTCTGCTGCTGATATATATGCCTCCATGCCACGGCAATATCAATAACAATTCATCTTTTTATGTGTCAGGAAGTTATCTACAGTCGTGTAGAAGGGAACAACAATCAATGGAAGGACCGAAATCACAGAACCTAGACGAGTATGAATTCGGAATGGCGAACTCTCTCCTCCTCTCTTCTCCTCCTGCCTCTACCTCCTCCCCTCCTCCTGCCTCTACCTCCTCCCTCCACCCTCCTCCTCTTCTTCCTCCCTCTACCTCCTCACCCTCCTCCCTCTCCCTCCTCCCTCCTCCTTCTTCCTCTTCCTTCTCCCTCTTCCTCTCCCCTCCTCCTCCATCCTCCTCCCTCCTACTCACTCCGCCTCCTGCCTCCTCCTCCCTCTACCTCCTCCCTCCTCCTCCCTTCTCCTCCTGCCTCTACCTCCTCCCTCCTCCTGCCTCTACCTCCTCCCTCCACCCTCCTCCTCTTCCTCCTCCCTCTACCTCCTCACCCTCCTCCCTCTCCCTCCTCCCTCCTCCTTCTCCCTCTTCCTTCTCCCTCTTCCTCTCCCCTCCTCCTCCATCCTCCTCCCTCCTACTCCCTCCGCCTCCTGCCTCCTCCTCCCTCTACCTCCTCCCTCCTCCTCCCTCTACCTCCTCCCCTCCTCCCTCTCCCTCCTCCTTCTCCCCCTCCCTTCTCCCTCCTCCTCCCTCTCATCCTCCCTTCTCCTCATCCCTTCTACTCTCTTCTCCTCCTCCCTCCTCCTCTCTCCTCCTCCCTCCTCCCTTTTCCTCCCTCTACCTCCTCCCTCTACCTCCTCCCTCCTCCTCCTTCCTTCACATCCCTCTTCCTCCTCCTCCATCCTCATCATTCCTCCTCCTCCTCCTCCCCCTCCTCCTTCTCCCTTCTCCTTCTACCTCTTCCTCCCTCCTCCTTCTCCCTCCACCTCCTTCCTCCTCCTCCCTCTCCCTCCTCCCTCCTCCTCCTCCCCCACCTGCGTTCTCCTCCTCCCTCCTCCTCCTTCTCCCTCCTCCTCCCCTCCCTCTTCCTCCTCCTCCTCCTCCTTCACCCTCCTCCCTCCTCCTCCTCCTTCACCCTCCTCCCTCCTCCTCCCTCCTCCTCCCTCCTCCTCTTCCTCCCTCCTCCTCCTCCTTCCCCCTCCCTCCTCCTCCCTCCTCATCCCTCTTCCTCCTCCTCCCTCCTCCTCCCTCTCCTTCTCCCCTTTCCCCCCTCCTTTTCTTAATCCCTCCTCCACCCTCCTATTCCTCCCTATTCCTCCTCCTCCCTCCTCCTCCTCTCTCTGCCTATCTCTTCCTCCCTCCTCCTCCCTCCTCCACTCTCTTCCTCCTCCCTCCTCCTCCCTCTTCCTCCTCCCTCCTCCTACCTCCTCGTCCTCCTCTTCCTTCCTCCTTCGCCCTCCTCCTCCCTTCTCCTCCTTTCTCTTCCTCCCCCTCCTCCCCCTCCCTCCTCCCCCTCATCCCTCCTCCTCCCTCCTCCTTCTTCCTCCCTCCTCCTCCCCCTCCTCCCCTCCTCCTTCCTCCTCCTCCCTCTCCTCCTCATCCCTCCTCCTCCATTCTCCTCCTCCCTCTACCTCCTCCCTCCTCCTCCCTTCACATTCCTCCTCCTCCCTTTTCCTCCTCCTTCCTCCTCATCCCTCCTCCTCCATCCCTCCTCCTCCTCTCTCCTCCTCCTCTCTCCTCCTCCCTCCACCTCCTCCTCCTCCCTCTACCTCCTCCCTCCTCCTCCCTTCACATTCCTCCTCATCACTCTTCCTCCTCCACCTCATCCTCTTCCCTCCTTCTCCTCCCTCGTCCTTCTCCCTCTTCCTCCTCCCTCTTCCTCCCTCTTCCTTCTCCCTCCGCCTCCTCCCTCCTCCCACTCTCTCCTCCTCCTCCCTCCTCCTCCCTTTCCCTCCTCCTCCCTCTCCTCCTCCTCCTGCATTCTCCTCCTCCCTCCTTCTCCATCCTCCTCCCTCTTCCTCCTCCCTCCTCCTTCTCCTCCCTCCTCCTTCTCCTCCCTCCTCCTTCTCCCTCTTCCTACTCCCTCTTCCTCCCTCTTCCTCCTCCCTACTCCTCCTCCTCCCTCTCCCTCCCCCTCCCTCTCCTCCTCCCTTCTCCTCATCCCTCCTACTCCCTTCTCCTCCTCCCTCCTCCTCCTCTCTCCTCCTCCCTCCTCCCTTTTCCTCCCTCTACCTCCTCCCTCTACCTCCTCCCTCCTCCTCCCTCCTCCTCCTTCCTCCACATCCCTCTTCCTCCTCCTCCCTCCTCATCATTCCTCCTCCTCCTTCTCCCTCCTCCTTCTACCTCTTCCTCCCTCTTCCTTCTCCCTCCTCCTTCTACCTCTTCCTCCCTCCTCCTTCTCCCTCCACCTCCTCCCTCCTCCTCCCTCTCCCTCCTCCCTCCTCCTCCTTCTCAATCCTCCTCCCCCTCCCTCTTCCTCCTCCTCCTCCTCCTCCTCCTTCACCCTCCTCCCTCCTCCTCCTCCTTCACCCTCCTCCCTCCTCCTCCCTCCTCCTCCTCCTCCTCCCTCCTCCTCCTCCTCCCTCCTCCTCCTCCTTCCTCCTCCCTCCTCCTCCCTCCTCATTCCTCTTCCTCCTCCTCCTCCCTCCTCCTCCCTCCTCCTTCTCCCCTTTCCCCCCTCCTTCTCTTAATCCCTCCTCCTCCCTCCTTCTCCCTCCTATTCCTCCCTACTCCTCCTCCTCTCTCCTCCTCCTCTCTCCGCCTATCTCTTCCTCCCTCCTCCTCCCTCCTCCACTCTCTTCCTCCTCCCTCCTCCTCCCTCTTCCTCCTCCTCCCTCCTCCTACCTCCTCGCCCTCCTCTTCCTTCCTCCTTCCCCCTCCTCCTTTCTTCTCCTCCTTCCTCCTCCTCCCTCTCCTCCTCATCCCTCCTCCTCCATTCTTCTCCTCCCTCCTCCTCCTCCCTCTACCTCCTCCTCCCTTCACATTCCTCCTCCTCCCTCTTCCTCCTCCTTCCTCCTCATCCCTCCTCCTCCTCCCTCCTCCTCCTCTCTCCTCCTCCCTCCTCCTCCTCCTCTTCCCTCTACCTCCTCCCTCCTCCTCCCTTCACATTCCTCCTCCTCCCTCTTCCTCCTTCTCCCCCTCATCATCTTCCCTCCTTCTCCTCCCTCCTCCTTCTCCCTCTTCCTCCTCCCTCTTCCTCCCTCTTCCTTCTCCCTCCGCCTCCTCCCTCCTCCCACTCTCTCCTCCTCCTCCTCCCTTTCCCTCCTCCTCCCTCTCCTCCTCCTCCTGCGTTCTCCTCCTCCCTCCTTCTCTCTCCTCCTCCCTCTTCCTCCTCCCTCCTCCTTCTCCTCCCTCCTCCCTCCTCCTTCTCCCTCTTCCTCCTCCCTCTTCCTCCCTCTTCCTGCTCCCTCCGCCTCCTCCCTCCTTCTACTCTCTCCTCCTCCTCCCTCCTCCTCCCTCTCCCTCCTCCTCCCTCTCCTCCTCCTCCCTCCTCCTCCTTTCTCCTCCTCCCTCCTTCTCCCTCTTCCTCCTCCCTCCTCCTCCCCTTCCTCCTCCACCCTACTCCTCCTTCCTCTTCCTAATCCCTCCTCCTCCCTCCTATTCCTCCCTTTTCCTCCTGTCTCCTGTCTCCTCCTCCCTCCTCCTCCCTCCTCCTCCCTCCTCTTCCCTCCTCCACCTCCCTCTTCCTCCTCCCTCCTCCATTTACCCAAGACAGACAGACAGACAGATAGTCGGGAACGGGATCTTATATGACTACTTATATGATTTAAATGAGATACTCTCCACCATGGGCTGGGCCGGGTCAGACAGACAGACAGACAGACAGACAGACAGACAGACAGACAGACAGACAGATAGACAGACAGACAGATTGTCGGTAACGGGAACGGGGACTTATATGACTACTTATATGAATTAAATGAGATGCTCCCCACTAGGAGTTGGGCGATGCCGGGCCGGGTCAGACAGACAGACAGATAGATAGTCGGGAACGGGAACTTATATGACTACTTATATGAATTAAATGAGATGCTCCCCATCAGGGTCAGGGCGAAGCCGGGCCGGGTCAGACAGACAGACAGACAGACAGACAGACAGACAGATTGTCGGTAACGGGAACGAGAACTTATATGACTACTTATATGAATTAAATGAGATGCTCCCCACCAGGGACTGGGCGAAGCCGGGCCGGGTCAGCTAGTTATTCTATAAAACGCAACTGTGCTAACCTTATTAGTATGCGGATGCCGCTGCATTATTCATGCGCTAACGGATCGATAACGCCTGTTGCAGGCTACGCCGTGTGTTTGTTTACAACTGTGTGTTCGCGAATCACCTGTTGGTAATGCAGTCGTGTTATGTTTGCGATTGAAACGTAACTTGTATGTATCAACTGTTGCAAATTGGTGCATCTATTAGGTTGTTGTGTTAGAAGTGGATTTAGTTAATAATGCCTGATTGAGATCTAGATTTATGACAGTCAGTGAAGAGTACAAGAACTGTTAGACAACAAGGTAAGTGGGTAGGTGGAGATTCAGACAGAAGTGTGCTTAGTGACAACGTAAGGAGAGAACTTAGTTCTGTGCCACTAGGAATGATGAAACTATTGTGGTGTAAATTAATAGTGAATTCATTGTGTGGGGAACACGGGATTTCTGTATGAAGATAAGTCTTCCTTGATGATATATATATATATGATGTGACATTGTGTATGTATATATTAGGTCATGGTATGTGATACTTCTGGGAGGAATACCGAACGCCAAATAGGTCGACGCGTGATAACAATGCGGGTAATCGCGACAGACATGTGTTCTGAATTCTTGTCTTTGCTTTCCTGATTCTTTCATGCTGGCACTAGTGCGAATGAATGCTGATGTGTTAGCAGTATGTAAGGATGCAAGGAGGTCGTATGAGACACCAGGGACATATGGGATATGGGGAATTGCAAGCAAGTTACGAAAGTATGTTGTGGCAGACCAGGCCACAAATGAAGTTCGGTCCAACCAAGGCTCATCCACTTGGGAAGGGCTGAGCTGGAAAATTACCCTTGGAACATGTGGGGAACATGTTTTCTCAAGAATGGCTTCTTGACTCTAAGTAAGAGTCTGATAAGAAGAGGTTGCTACAATGTGGGCAGGTAGTCCCACAAGCAATCAGGAAGGTGTATATACAGATATGATCATGTATTATCCCTATATCACGAGGGATGGTATATTGATCAAGCTTATGTTTCTTATTGAACATTATTAATATAAGGAGCGAGTCCAGGGACTCTTTACCTTAGTGTTTAGTTCAATTAATTTTAGAACTAAGATAGCAGCTTACTTTCAATAGTGACGTTGGCGACAACTGGTAGATGATTAGGGATAGATGAGACCTATGATCAGACTCGTCATTCTGATTCTTACTCTGTTTGACGGGCTGTTCTCTTGAGGCCAGCTGACATCCTTGACCCCATGCTTTGCTACTCTCCAAATAGAGATAATGCTTTAGTTATTTGTATAGCTAAGTAGCATGACTGAGAGTTGAGTAGCTATTGATAGGATGCATGTGGACCAATGTTTGGGCCAGAGTACTCTCACCTGTCGCCCTCCCTTTTCAGGAGTTGCCTGTTGAGGAACCAGTCAACTAGATTTGTTGTTGGCCGAAAACCACTTCGTATGCTACAGCGAAGGGTTGAACCATATACTTACCTCGCCTGACTTAACCACACCATATGCCAGGGTGACCCATTATGTATGAAGGTGCATCCAGAGATTCAAGTGCCCTGACGGTGCACGTGTGGGACACGATGGTTTGTTGTTGAGTTTATACTTGTGAAGATATAGTATTTCAGAAGGAGCTTTCAGTAATTTGAGCAATCATGCTCTATGACAAGAGACACCTGACCGTATACAAATGCGGTGGTTCTGCCTAAACGCGGAAAACTGTTTATTCCTACACTTAGGAGGTTCCTGCGACAGTTCTAGTGGAAGGTCATGATGAGACCTACCCCAGTTTCCGTATAAGAGACCCAAAGAAAGTGATGTGTCAAGGGACTAGGGAATCTAGTTCAACCTGAATATTGTCTCCAAAAGAAATATGTATCAGATTCTACTATTATATTGAAACAGTGTGCAGACTTTGAACTATGTTACATTATCTGATGCGCCTAGCAGTGAACTGTGTTATCAGTAAGGGACCATTGAATTGGTCAAAGAACTGAATCGAAACCCAGTGTTACTGTGCTATCAGTTAGGGACCATGGAATTGGTCAAAGAACTGAATCGAAACCCAGTGTTACTGTGCTATCAGTTAGGGACCATTGAATTGGTCAAAGAACTGAATCGAAACCCAGTGTTACTGTGCTATCAGTTAGGGACCATTGAATTGGTCATGAACATAGACAAAACCCCAGTGCTAATGTGTTTGAAGTGTGAGACCGTTAAATTGGTCAGTGACAGATTCATCACTCATGAGTAATGTGCTACAGATCGACCATTAGATTGGTCATAGGCTATTGACATTCATTAAGTTTAAGATTAGTTGGAGTTAAATCCAGGAGGATTGTAGTCCAGCTAGTGATTACAGATACCTGTGCAGTACTTTATTCGCAGTGACTTAGTACTGTATGAGGAAGATGCAATTGGTCCAGTTGAGTAAGGTCCAGCAGTAACTCTATTGTTGTTGATCCACGCTGGGAGACGGAGTGGTCACCAAGGTCCAAGTCATCTCACTGGAAGGAGGCCGGGTGAGTGGCGGATCGACTGGACGGGACATCTGCATCCACTCTACTTCTCAACTTAATGGGGAATACCACATCTCTGATTCTGTCTCTACCTTATCTTCTATTTATGTAAATAGATTTTTCTCTCAGGATATTCATTTCAGTTCTATATTCTCAGGGGT